>CM039130.1:29339087-29448739 GCA_022036555.1 Microstegium vimineum
GTATTAATTATTTTGTGTAATATGGATATCTCATTAAATATCTATCCAGGTGAGTTTATGGCAAGAGATTATAGCCTAGCTCTAAAATTTGTCCATTTTCATTATTTGTTGCAAGTTCATTTATCATCAAGGCCCACATTAGTGAAGCTTGTTCAAGTTCCTTCGCCCTGTTCGTCTGATCGTTTCGGTGGTTGATAAGCCGGCTAATGTTATTTTTTTGCTGTTTTGTTATGAGAGAAAAACACTATTTCAGTGGTTGATAAGCCAAACGAACAAAACATTGTCCTCCATGCAATGTTTTATGTTTCCCCTTTGCATCCTCTAGCTCTCAATCCTTCATGTTAACGGATAAAGGTTCTAGGCTTCCTGGTGTACAGGTTGTTGTGATGTTGCGATGTGTAGATTACTTGTATAAGAAATAAACCATGTTTATTATCTATTTGTTTCATTTACTTGTAACATAAGTTTGTAATGCCATGCTAGGTATTGTTCCTAGCTTATTTAACACGGAACCGTGAGCTTGAGAAGCCATCATGTTACACTAAACTTCATACTTCACACCAGTAAGCATCGCCACCATATCTGGGCTTATATGCGGTCTCTAATCCGTGAGGATCCTAGCAGAAAGACTAAATATTGACTCCAAACATATAGTAGAGATAGAAATTAGCACGGGTAGAACTTCTTTGGCTAAGATAAAAAAAAAAGAACTGGATATATGTTTATTTGTGATCCTGCCACCGATCAAAATCATAAGTCTAAACATGAAGCAAGCTTTTCCCTAACGAAGGAAGCAAGACGAAGTGGTGCATCAAGACAAGTTTCGCTCTAAGATTGCCTCAGGTAATGTTAAAATAAAAAAGCTGTAAAGACTATTAGGCTGTGTTTAGTTCAGCGTCTTTGGAAAATGTTTCTACTGCCAAAAAGTAGAACACCAAGCAAAGGGCGGAAAATGTTTTAAAAAAGAGCTTTCACATAGTACAATTTTCGTGGCATCTTAAATCACACTTTCAGCTTTTAACTTTTCCAAATAGGTGAAAATAGAAAGATGTTTTGTAGCTGTTTCTAAGGGAGATAGAGTGACAAAATAGGTTCAGTTATTTCAACCAAAAAATTTATAGTTTTTTCACAGCACATAATTCACAACAATTTTTCCATAGCTCATGACCTAAGTTTTTCATAGCTCACATTAACTAAACCAAACATGGTCAGTTTGGTTCAACCGTGAGCTATGTGCTGTGGGTAGTTATAAGTTGTTTGATTGAAAAAAAACTATAAAACATCTCTCTCTTTGTCTCCACTAACTGTAAAACATCTCTGTTTTCACCTATCTGAAAAAACAGAAAACCAAAAGCAGTGTCCAAGACTCCAAGATGTGCGAAAGTTATACTAAGTTGCTTATAGAAAAGCAGCTCAGATTCTACTTGTTTGGTTGGTTTTCTATTTTTTTTTTACAGTAGAAGCACTTTTCAGAAGCTACATCAAACACAGCTTTAATTAGTTTTCCCTTGTGCTATGTAAAGACTCAAGTGCACTGAATTCTTTTAAGCATATAGCCATTGGACCAAGAGGACCATGTCATTTGAGTCTTGGTTATTCTCCTCCCCTATAAATTGGATGGTAATGACCATGATTTGTCATAAGCATAATGAAAAACCCTAATTTTCTAATAGCCATCACTACATAAATCATTCTAGAGACAATTTGTTTTTTTTTTGGTTAAGACGGATCTATCAAAACCCTTCTCTAAAAATGGTTTATAAGCCCACTCACCTCTAGATATCGATTTTTAGAGGTGACTGGGCTTTCTAGCAGCCTCTAGAAATGACCTATACTTTTAGAGGTAGCTGGCAAGCTGAACCGAGGCGGTTGGTAATTTGGCCTGCCTCTAAAATCATTCATGTTGCAAATGTTATGTTTTAAGTTTATATTATTGTAAGACTTATCAAATGACCTTAGATGGAGGAACAACCTAAACCAAATTTGTAGTACTAGAAGGGATTTGCACATTTGTAGTTGGCTACTTTTTCATTTCAAATCATTTAGTGTCCAAAAATTTAGCTTTAAGTTTTTATATTTTGAAATTCATTTTTCATATTTTTCTAGAAACTCATAGTTGATAGTTTTTTTTTATTTCGAATCATTTAGGGCTCAGAAATTCGGTTTTAGTATTAATGATTTTTAAATTCATATATTTATGATTCTTTTAAATGACCTAAACCAAAGTTATAATTGTCGAAGAGATCCAAAACATGCCGGATGAGGCCTAAGGTGAGCTTGGAGCATCTCCAAGAGTTTTCAAAACTCACTCTCAATCTAGATTTTTGATAAGATTGAAAAATCCGCTGTCCAATAACTCTCTATCTTAATTCCCAATCTTTCAACACTTGGAAAAAACCGATCCAATCGCACGGAAATATACGCATTTGTATCGACGTGCCATTTTAGAGGTGGAAGGATGTGTGAAGAATAAAGCGTAAGATGGGTTTCTCCAATCGCACGGAAATATACGCATTTGTATCGACGTGCCATTTTGGAGGTGGAAGGATGTGTGAAGAATAAAGCGTAAGACGGGTTTCTGATACAAATGTAGAAGGGAAAAAGAAAGTATAAAACTGGTCAAGTTTTATTAATAGTTTAGGATTCTTGATGCAAAATTGTCTTATACTCCCTTCATACTCGTATTAGATATCGTTTTGGACAAGATTTGAGTCAAACATTAGGAATATAAATCATGAATAATGTTTAAGTTGTTAAGTTTGGAAAAATGAAAATCATATCAATAGATTTATCTTGAAAAATACTTTTATAAAATATACATATATTATATTTCAATAAATATTTTTTAAAAAATAAGCAGTCAAAGTTACACTTTGGAGACCGTGTCGCTATCCAAAACGACATCTAATACGAGTATGGAGGGAGTATATTTTAGGAGCAACTTTTGGGAACTATGGGAGGAAGCCAACAAATACACTCCCAACTTTTTTTGCACTTTTAAAATTCATTGAATTACCAACTAAGTTTTTGGAAAATCTTGTAGATGCTCTTATATTTTTTCCCTATTGTTTTGTCCGATTTACATATTTGAAATCCCTAGGTACCAAAAGGGTTAGTTGAATAAAAAGATAATCGTTATCTCTAGGTTATTGAACTTCAAGCGCTAAGCATATCATAAATAGGGTCAGAATTGTCTGAATTGAATAAAAAGAAACTTTGGAGCAAAACACCCACAGATGAAGCATAACAGGTAATACGAACACAGGATCATTTGTACAGAAGAGCAGACAGATTCAGTAACTTAAGTCTATATATCCATCAGTTTCATTCATGTGATGTTCCTCGTTTGAGATTGTCTACAAAGTAAAAACATTACAATCCAAATGTCAGTACAAGATATGTTCTCTTTCTTTTTTTTCCCAAGATAACAAGAAGCACATAATAACTTTGCTAGGACCACATATAAATAAAAAAATCAAGATTACACGTGCAGCTGAATGCTGGAGAAATTGTCCTCCTCCGTCCCTGAAGCTTTCATAAATATTTATTGCACCAAAATCCTGCCCCATGAAGGCCAAAAATATGCGGCCATCAAAGTTGAATTTCAGGCTGGAAGAAGGATGTTGAAGTGAATATGGTAGTAGTTTGAAATGTCCTTGTCTTCTTTTTTCTTTCTCGAACCACGTAGGAGAACTGCGCGCCATTTCATCAATGTGTCATTTTGCAAAACAAGAGCCATTTCAAACACGTATTTTATTCCCAGGCTTCGCTACATCATCATCAGCATGTTAAACAGTTCTGCCAGACTAAGAAGATATCACCCGCATCTGCCTCTTCGTCTGTAGTACACACAGGTGTCAGGTTGCATGCCTGATGTTTGATGCCACTGCAAGAGATAAGAGCATTTAAGATTTACCTTTACTCCCTTTGGTTTTTGAGTTTTCCAACAAGGGAAAAGGCCATGGCATCCCGATTTTCCAAGCTCAGAGCATCTGTGAATTAGACATGGTAAGCACGGTGAATTTCAGAGGCCATACAGAATTGCAAACAGAATGAATGTAATATGTCGAGGACATGTCATAGATTCTAAGATTAGTATCGCTCAATTTCAACAATCAGATGCACCCCTGTCATAAAAACCCAAGTTGACTCCAATTAATTTGCCTAGAAAGACAATCAAATTTGCATGTTAATCAATGTCCTAGCTGTATTGACTGATTATATAAGTGTTTTAAAATTTGAAGATCAGGATAAAGGCTAAAATTAGAGCATGTATTCAAAACACATAGGTTAGGCCTTACATGCTCTCTTTGTCACAATCAACCATGTCATCCTTTTTGTGCATTCTGCTTGGTGAAATGGCATAGCCATTTTCACTTCTTCCACTCTGGTGCTTCTGAGAACCATAACTGTCAACTATCTTCAGAGCTTCTATCTCATGAGCAAGATCCTCATCTGCTTGGCTTGAGGGCACAACTAGGGACATTGAAGACTTCCTTTGGTATTGGTTGCCAACAATTTGAGATAGAACCTGATGTTGAATGTATCCTGCCTGATTCATCAGACCTGGTGTGTGCTTTTCAGAAATCTGGAGCCGTACGCTTTCCAGTCGCTGATCATCATTTGTTGATTCATTTGAAGTCTGGGTGGGAACTTCCAAACGTAACCTTTCATCAGCAGATGCAGTATTTTTGTACGTTTCCAGTTCTTTCTTTACTTCATCAGGATGATCAAAGCTTCTCCTTGAATCCAAAGTTCCCTTTAGTCGGTCACTGTTTGATGAGCAAATCAAGGCATCAGCCTCATATCTTCTTACATTAGGACCAGCCTCTAATGTTATTTCTCCGTTCATCAATTCTGCTAGTGGACCAATTTTGACTTCCACATTGCATTTCAGTACTATCTCAATTGAATTGGTAATGCTACTCAAAAATCTTTGAGCTCTAGATTTTATGCCACAGTCCTCAAATGCAATGAAAGCAATCGCATGGCCTGATAAATATGAAAATTAAGATTACAACTCAATAAGAGAGAATAGGTAGCCAACCATTTAAAATACTGGGCCATATGGAGAATTTAAATCACTTTCAACTTTGATAGATGCATTGACTTCAACCTTTGTGGATACCACTGACATACTTCTGTCAGACTTGAATCACATGTCTGAAGGTGAAATCTTAAGTGTATTAAAAAGAAAAACAAAAAAGGACTAATCAATTAGGACCACATATTTTGCTTTCAGTGAAAGAAGTATTAGCATCTTAGTGACAACAAGTGATAAATGATAAGTAATCCACTTAAAGATATATCATGTTGACAGCAAGAAAAACACAAGACATGCTTACCCTCAAATTGCCTGATTGATACTAGTTTCCCATGGTCAAGAAGTAGCTGTTGTAATGTCTTCGAGTGGCAGTTCTCAATGCATCTTATCCAAACCTGGGAAAGATTATCTGAGATTCCATTTACCAGAGCCCTTTGTTGGGAACAGCTGTCATTCAGTTGATTAGAATTGAGGGGAATTCTATCAACAGATGTACACTCTCCATAAACCAAGTTGTCATTGAGTCTCAAACGAGATGAATGTGAGGCAAGGACCTGAGGACTCGAGTGCACACTAATTGTTTTGGCGTCAAGTGTTCTCTTCGAAATGCCAAAGGCAGATAATGAATGAGAAACAGTTTTGCTGGATGATTCCCTTGCTATCTCAGACATAGCATCATTGGCTACTTTATGGTGTTCTTGAGTACTGCTTTTTTGTTGGTTCATATCTGAACTATGACCACATCCAAGTTGTAGTAAAGCAGCAGTAAACCACGTGGGACGCTCACTTGAAAGCCTTATCTGCTTTTCAGCAGCAGAAAGAATCTTCAATGCTTGTTGCAATCTTTCTAACTCTGCTTCCGTTACTACAGAGCATAAACAAACTCGTTAGTAGTTAGTAGATAGACCATGTAGACTAATGAAGGGCAGGATTCAAATCAGCCTCATTGGCTCATTGCTTAAAAAACAAGGCAAAGGTTGCCTTCAAATGTGCAATTTGTCAGTGACTTCACCTGCTTCACAGACTACATGACTACATGAAAAATACTAAAACACACTTATGTGATTTTGTGATTCTGATGAATAAGCCAAGAGTCATTTTTGTTAGTCCAAACAAAATGTTTTAGAATTACTTCCATTAATCACCTAGTATGACTGCTAATAGCCTAATACGACAGTAATTTTTGTGATACGAAACGAAGCATAGAAGCAATGATATTTATGATGATAAAAGATAAAGATGGAGAGGAAGAAAGAATGAATGAGCTGAAAACACCAACAGAACAATAAGGTATGGTTGAGTGTACTCACAACTTCGACCACCAACTGCTGAGCCATTAGAACAAGCGACATCAGCCAATTTGTAGGTGCCAGCAATGATGTCCATGATGAGCCCAGCCAACTGAGACATTAGTGCCATTGGATCAGTGCCAGAATCTATAAGCTCTCTGGATCTTTTCACTGTCTCAGTCGTGTCTCCTGACATAGCTATCTCCAGAAGATCAAGCAATTTCTCTTCCGAGACAACACCAACCTTTATAAAATGAAATTTGCGGTCATTATCTGGATATAATAACTGATATCTTGCTCAAAAGTTGTTCTAAAATAAAGAAACGAAGAAATTTTGCGTTGTAGAAAGACAGAGAATGGGGCAATTGGCCACACCTCAATGGGAGGGGGCGCCTTCTATTATATAGCTGCTGGACTTGCTTACAAGGCAACTATAGCAACTATAGCAACTAATCACTGATTTCCATATGCTAATTGCCTGATTTACAGCTGCTAACTATAGCAACTAATCACTGATTTCCATATGCTAATTGCCTGATTTACAGCTGCTAATTATGGCTGTGCTATCCATAATTAGCAGGGGATATTCTATTTCCTAACACCCGCCCGCAGTCGCAGCGGGAGGCTCCCGGACGCAAAGACTGGACCGAAAATCCTGGAATAATGCCGTCGGAAGTCCTTTAGTCATGATGTCAGCAAACTGATGGGAGGACGGCACGTGGAGTACCCGGATCTCACCAAGGGCAACCTTCTCACGGACGAAGTGAATGTCGATCTCGATGTGCTTCGTTCGCTTGTGGTGAACCGGGTTAGCTGTCATGTAGACGGCGCTGACGTTGTCACAGAAGACAACAGTGGCAGACGGTAGCTGGATATGGAGCTCCTGAAGTAGCTGCCGAAGCCAACAACACTCAGCCACAACATGGGCCACAGCACGATACTCAGCCTCGGCGCTGGAACGTGACACCGTGGTCTGGCGTTTGGAGGACCAGGAGACCAAAGTGTCGCCGAGGTAGACGCAAAAGCCGGAAGTGGAGCGTCGGGAGTCTGGACAGCCTGCCCAGTCGGCGTCAGAATAGGCAGTCAGCTTGTCAACAGACCCGGTGCCGATGTGAAGGCCCGAGGAGAGGGTCCCCTTCACATAGCGCAGGATGCGCTTGATGAGCGCACGGTGGGGCTCCCGAGGAGCGTGCATGAAGAGGCACACTTGCTGCACAGCATATGCCAGATCAGGACGAGTCAACGTCAGGTACTGGAGAGCTCCCGCCAAGCTCCTGTACTCAGATGCGTCCTTCTCTGACAGCAGCTCCCCGTCGGTCGCAGAGAGCTTGGCGTGAGTGTCCACGGGTGTCGCTGTTGGGTGACACTCAGCCATGCCTGCACGCTGAAGAAGCTCGATGGCGTACTGTCGCTGGGAGAGGAAGAGGCCGTCCGAAGAGCGCGTGACGGCGATGCCGAGGAAGTGGTGTAGGGCGCCCAGGTCCGTCATGGCGAACTCGGAGCTCAACCGAGTCATGATGCGCTGAAGAAGGGCCGAGGACGAGGCGGTGAGGACGATGTCGTCGACGTACAATAACAGGTAGGCGAGGCTCGTCCCTTCTCGTAGAACGAAAAGAGACGGGTCGGAGGCGGAGGCGGTGAAGCCAAGCTGCCGGACGAAGGTGGCGAAGCGCTGGTGCCAGGCGCGCGGAGCCTGCTTGAGTCCATACAAGGACTTCAGCAGACGACAGACGTGATCTGGGGCACCGGGATCGACGAACCCTGGCGGCTGCTGGCAGTAGACAGTTTCCTCGAGGTGGCCGTGAAGAAAGGCGTTCTTCACATCCAGCTGGTGAATCGGCCATGCACAGGATGCAGCGATGCTGAGGACAGACCGTATAGTGGCCGGTTTGACAACCGGGCTGAAGGTCTCATCGTAGTCGACGCCCTCGCGCTGGGAGAAGCCTCGGACGACCCAGCGGGCCTTGTGGCGGGCAAGGGACCCATCGGCATGGAACTTATGCCGGAAAATCCACTTTCCCGTCACGACGTTGGCCCCAGGGGGCCGCGGAACGAGCTGCCAGGTGTTGTTGTCGACGAGGGCCTGGTACTCATCCATCATCGCGGCACGCCAGTTGGCGTCGGCCAGGGCGCTGCGATAGTTTGACGGAAGCGGCGACGGTAAGGATGACACCGTGGCTGCCAGCCCCTCATAGCTGACGCGGGGGATGGCACCCGTCATGGTACGAGTGACCCGCGGAGGCGGCGGCGGAGGCTGCAGCGGCGGTGGAGCAGTGGATGTCGCCGGTGCGGGTGCCGAAGGTGGTGTCGAGGTATCAGGAGCAGCACAGGCTGCTGGGGCAGCTGCCGGCTCGGATGTAGGCGTCGTCCGAGAGCGGCGAACATAGACGTGTGAGAAAGGAACCATGCTGGGTCCAGGCGGGGGCACGTGACCACGCCCGCCCGGTGCCGAGGAAGAGGAGCCGTGGGAGGCTTCAGCGTCGGAGGGTGGCTGCTCAACATCCGAGGGGGATGGAGCGACCACGGGCGTCGAGGATGGAGTCCCACCTGCAACAACAGTAGAACAAGGCACCGAAACCATATCGTCGTCGAGGAGGAAATCTAAGGAGGACGGGGGGGAGGCGTCAGGGGTGGTTGTAAAGGGGAAGGTGGTCTCGTCAAAAACGACATGGCGAGAGATGATAATGCGACGGGTGGAAAGGTCGAGGCAGCGGTAACCTTTGTGAGATGGTGGGTATCCTAGGAAGACGCATGCTGTAGAGCGAGGGGCGAGCTTATGTTTGGAGGTCGCTTGCATATTGGGGTAACAGAGGCACCCGAAAACACGTAAATGGCTATAGGATGGTGGCTGATTATGTAGACGAGTGTAGGGGTTTCATGCTGAACGGAGGAGGATGGACGCCGATTAAGGAGATAGCAGGCTGTCAGGAGCCCCTCAGCCCAATATGTGGGCGGCAGGAAAGCATGAAGAAGCATGGTGCGAATGGAGTTGTTGAGCGTGCGAATAAGACGTTCAGCTTTGCCATTTTGGGGTGATGTGTAGGGACAGGAGAGGCGGAGGTGGGTACCTTGGGCAGCGAGGAAGTTGGTGGTGGCGGCGTTGAGGAATTCAGTGCCGTTATCAGCCTGAAAACATTTGATGGGAAGGCTGAATTGTGTGTTGGCAAGCGCAACAAGTTCGACTAAGTGTTGGTGAACCTCGGATTTTTTGCGAAGAGGAAAAACCCAACAGTAGTGACTATAATCATCCAAGCATACCAAGTAATAGGAAAAGCCTGACAAGCTGTTTACAGGGGATGTCCATACATCGCAGTGAATAAGCTCAAAGGGCTTATGAGTTATGGAATGCGAGGAGCTGAAGGGTAGACGCGTGTGCTTGCCTATCTGACATGAGTGACATAGGGAGCGGTCTACTTTATTACAAAAAACAGCATGAGTTTGATTTAGGCGTTCTAATGCAGCGGGGGATGGATGGCCAAGACGTTGATGCCACAGAGTCGACGTAGTGGCCAGGTGAGCATGAGGTGGTGCGGTTGGAGTGGTGGTAGGCATGGTGTAAAGGTCCCCGTCGCAGTTACAGCGGAGAAGCACCCGTCCCGTCTTGAGATCCTTAACAGAAAAACCATGTGCGTCAAATTCAAAGGAGCAACTATTGTCGCGAGTGAATTGACGTACAGATAAAAGGTTGCGGGCTAGAGCAGGTGCAACAAGAATATTGTTAAGGGCGAAATTTGTGTTGGGTGTGGAGAGGATGGAATGACCTGTAGACGTAACAGGAATGCGAGTGCCATTGCCTACTGTTATTGAGGAGATGGAGGGAGGGAGAGGTTGAATAAGCATACCATCCGAGGTCGTCATGTGTGTGGAGGCGCCGGAGTCCACCACCCAGGGTGAGTTGCCCTGCAGATTCATGGTCTGCAGGGCAGCAATGAGGCCGGCTACATCCCAGGAGTTGGAGCTGCTGGAGGACGTCTGGAGCGGAGCAAAGGCGGTGTGGGCCTGCGGAGAGGAGCCGAGAATGCCCTGGTTTCGCCCAGCCTGGGAACCAGAGGCAGCAGGGGCGCCAAAACCTCCCTGGCGACGCTGTCCAGGAGCTGAGACACGTTCTCCAGGGGCCACGCGTGCTCCAGTCCAAGGATTGAAGCCCCAGGGAACGCGTTTATTGGTGTTGGTGCCACTGGAAGTGTTGGAGAAGGGCTGCTGGCCGCCCTTCTTGAAGGCGGAGCGCCGGCCGCCCTGCTGCTGCTGCTGATAGCCACCTTGCTGCGGCTGCTGCTGATGGCCGCCAGGAAAGGATGCAGCAGCCAGGAGCGCGGTGGTGGCACGCAACTTCTCCTCGTTGTGCAGACGAAGTTCCTTGAGGATGAGCTGGTGCCTGGCGCCGGCGAAGGTGAGGGGCTGCTGCCCGGCGATGTTGTCGGCGACGTTGGAGTAGGCTTCATTGAGCCCACGCAGCAGGTTGAGGACGAGATTGGGCTCACTGACGGGCTGCCCAACATCGCGAAGTTCGTCGGCCTTCTCCTTCATGCGGACGCAGTAGGCATCGATGGAGGAGTCCCCCTGAGTCATCGAGTGGAACTCGTGACTCAGGAAGATGGCGCGAGGGGCTTTGTTAGCCTGGAACACCTCACCGATGGCCTTCCAGAGCACAGCCGCCGTCTGCGTGGCGTCGGTCATGGCGAGGTTGAGGACGGCGTCGGAGACGGTGCTGTACATCCAGCCACGAACGCAGAAGTCGGCCTGCGCCCAAGCCTCGTCGGTAGGGCGCGAGGTGGAGGCGGGGTTGAGGTGATGCAGGAGACCGAACTTCCCACACGTGGCCTGGAATGCCGTCGACCACTTGGTGTAGTTGGAGGGCTTCAGCTCCAAGGTCATGGGGACATGGAGCTTGATGTTGATGGTGGCATAGGGGCAGATTGAGGGTGTGGGATCGGACCCCAGGGCACCGCTGGTGGCAGAGGAGAGGTCTGATGTGGTTCCCATGGAGAAGAGGGAGGGGGGTACACCCAGGGGAGAGGGGCGGCGCTGGAAGAGGGAGGAGGGGGGGATCGGGATTAAACCCGGACTGCTGATACCATGTAGAAAGACAGAGAATGGGGCAATTGGCCACACCTCAATGGGAGGGGGCGCCTTCTATTATATAGCTGCTGGACTTGCTTACAAGGCAGGGGGTAATCTCCCTGATTTACATCTGCTAACTATAGCAACTAATCACTGATTTCCATATGCTAATTGCCTGATTTACAGCTGCTAACTATAGCAACTAATCACTGATTTCCATATGCTAATTGCCTGATTTACAGCTGCTAATTATGGCTGTGCTATCCATAATTAGCAGGGGATATTCTATTTCCTAACATGCGTGCCCGTTACTTGTGCAGTCATGCAGAAACTGAACAGCATTTCAACTCCCCAAAGGTCGATTTAGCATCATGTCTTAGTTTTACAGTGTACAATTTCAGAAGCACATGTTTTCATTGAGAGACAAGGTTAAGATGACAAAGGAACCAATATATGGTCAGTGACAATATTAACCTCAGATGGAGTACTTATCTATTTTTCTTTCTTATAACATCTAGGATAACTTTGACACTGAATTTTTACAGGTTTACTTAACTTTATGTGCATTGTGTACATGACTTTTTGGGAAAAAAAATGATAGAACCCCAAAACATGCTGAATTCACTGGGGGACACCAGAATCTATGGATATAAAATACACAAATAGTCCACTAAATCAGAGATTGAAGGGGGAAATGCAATACAGATTAGAGAACAACTTTCATTTTCATTTAATTCAAAGCAATATTCGTCCTTAAAATAATTGATTTACCAGATCATTGACAAGTGAAGGGGTTATCTTTTTCCCTAACAAACTCAATTGATCTAACATTGTTTCTGCATCTCGTAGTGAGCCATCTGAATTCAGAGCTATCAAATCCAAAGCTGCCAGCTCAACATCAAGATTTTCCTTGACACAAATTTTCCTCAACCGGCACACAGTATCAATATCTTTGATCTTAGAGAACATATACTTCTGGCAACGTGATACAACTGCTCGAGGAAGGTTGTCAGGGTCAATTGTAATAAATATGAACACAACGCGAGGAAATGGTTCATCAAGAAATTTCATAAATGCTGACCACAATTTGGAAGGTATCATGTGGCATTCATCAACAACAAACAGCTTATACCGGGCCAAAGGTGCAGATGGCGGCAAATTTTCCAGTAAGTGCTTAATTACACTTATACACTTTCTGTTACTTGCGTCAACTTCTTTTAGATTGGTACCTTTTCCACTGAAGAAATCACTGCACTGATTACATACCCCACAGGGTTTGTTATCTCCAGTAGTAAGGCAATTTAGAGCTGCTGAAAATATCCTTGCAATTGACGTTTTTCCGGTTCCACGAGGACCTTGAAAAAGATAGGCAGGAGCTATCCTTTCCCTTGTTATAGCATTACTAAGTGATTGGGCTGCAATATTTTGACCAACAATTTCAGGGAATGTCCTTGGCCTATATTTTTGGCTCAAGCTTCTCAGGTCTGACTCGGCCAGATCAGCACTACGAACAGATAGATCCATCCCATCCTGGCTTTTACAGCTTGACCATCTTTTCCCATCTAACCGGCTTGAAGCTTCCATATCAAGCCCCCCTATATTGGTTGAGAGTTCATCACTTGATGAATCAAATGATGAAGAACCAAAATCACAGCTATTACCTAAAAGCGGCATTCCCTGAGCAGACTTTTTCGAATGTGCCCATTTCATTGAACCAAATGATCTCTTCTTCTTATGCATTGTCTGACTCCCACATATTAGGCTGCTACCTTTTCTTCGAAGTATAGCAGATAGCGAAGGAGAATAATTACTTCCTTCAGATCCTCGATGTTTTCTCCTCTTTGATGCATAGCAAGGGACATGCGACCTCTGACTTCTCAGAACTGCTGATTGGTTAGACTCATCACCATCGAAAGAAGTAGCAGTCCTAGCATCCCAAGAACCAACTGTGCTGGTGTTCCTTCTTACGTGCCTGTAATAGGAGCTAGTAGAAACAGGTGTGCAAGAAAAGGAAGATCCCTCTCTTCTACCTATTTTCAGTAGTTTTGAAGGAGTTGAAGAGCTGACACATCCACATGCAGAAAATAGCGGAGATGTAGGGCGAGAGAAGTAGCCTCTTTGAAATATATCCAGAGTCTCTGAGTTGAAGTTCTCAGTATCCTCAGATTGCTCACCGGAGTTAACCTGAAGATCTGACAACTTTGAGACAGCTTGGTTTCTGACTGCTCCTTTTTTGGACAAAACACCCCTTCTCCTTCTAGCTACTCTTTTGACAGGAGTACATGATGCTGAACTCTGAACATTGTAGATGCTGGCTGGAGGATCCAGATATGCATCACATTTGAAGTTTACCCCATTAGATTTGCATGGACTGTCCAGGCTTAGCTCACCAGATGGTTGCTTAACATCCTCATCTATTTTCATTCCGCTTTCACTAGATTTACAAGAATTCTGTCTCCAATTGTAGAGATAAACCTTTCTTCGTTTCTTATCAGTGTTTGGAGGTGCACAGGATGACTCATTGTGCTTTGGTGCTAAATTACTAGAAATCCCGCCGTTGTATGTAATCCTTGAAGTCGCCACCAGTGACCTAGAACTCAAAGGTGATCTCCATGTTGAGCAAGTATCAGGGTCCTGCAAGCAGCGCGTCTTTTGCAAAGCAGTAAGTTCCTTCCTCAAGTGAAGCTCACTTGGGCCAACACACCCTCCAACCATAGTCCCCATCTCCAGTCTGGAAAGACGCCGACTTGTCTAACAGAGAGCAAAAAAAGTAGACATTAAAAGACATCACCATCCAGGAAAAGAACTGTGGTATTTTCATTACAAACAATTTTAACGTGTTCACGGTTTAAGATATATAGGTGCAAATTACAAAGACAGTGAACACAATTTCAGCTTCCGAAGCAGCATGCTCAAGCTGCAACTTGGGGAGGAATGCATATCTAGAGCAAGAAATAAATATACTGATGGTGATGGCCTGATGGGTATCCGTGGTAAATAAAAAAACCCGAACAACCATCATGAAAAAAAAAATGCTATGCGCAAAACGTGAAAGTGTTGGAACCTAAGCTAGTAGCAACCAGATGTTCTGGGAAGGATTTGATGCAAAAGAGAGGAGAAATGATTTCGTATACAGTTTATTCCTCAATCTGGAAAGGGAAGGGGGGAATCAATAATATAATCAGTTTCCTAGAGGAAAAAAGAAAAACGGCATCAGAAAGAGGGACGGGATGAGATGCATTTTGGATGAAAAGGAATTCGAAATACTTTGAGAGGAATCGCCGACGAGCGCATTGCCAATCAAATTTGCAGCCGCTAACCACGCAAGAATCAATCCCCAGGAACCAGGAAATGGAGGCCTGGAGCACACAGCACTACAGCAGCATTCCGCCACCAAGATCCAAAACGTGCTTCGAAGAAAAAGGGTGGAGAAGAACTCACCGGCAATCACGGAGCAAGCCAGGAGGCAGGTGGGATCGACGAAACCTGCAGCGCGCACGGGAAGGAGGGGGCAACGAACAGTTCAAACTGGTCCTAGTCCTAGAAAGGCATCGAAAAAGGAGGCGCCTTTGGAGGTGGAACCTACACCCATCGCCGTCGGGCAGTGAATGCCGGAGGAGACGGTGATTCGAAACAGCACGCGGGCGGATTTTAAAATCTTCCCCACCACCCCTGCTGTCACAGGCGCTTCTTGCTCGTTGTGCTGTCTTCCCTCTGCACCACAGTACAGTTTGTCGGCTGACACAAACAACACACAGAATATAATGCAGCAGAAAAGAATATCTTTTTCAAAGAACAATCAACCGGATTATAAAATCAGGAAGGTTAAACCAAATAGTCATTTTGGTCCGGTAATTATCGTTCAAGGTTTAGCTTCATCCCTGAGGCTCTCTTTGGAATAGAGGGAAATCTCCCGTTTTCTGTGTTTTCCTTGTAAAAAATGGATTGAATTTGTCCTGTGAATTTATTGCATTGCACAGGAGGCCTAAATTTTTAGTGGCCAATTCACTCATCAAACTTTACTTCTAGACTCAGATCATCTATGAGTATCGAAGTGACCGCTTTAATCCTCAAGCTTTACACTTTGGGTTCAATTTTAGCCATAATCTATTAGGTGCATTTTGTTCTGGTCCTTGAACTTTCATAGCCCGTGGATCACATTAAGCCCAAAATGCAAAGTTTAAGGACTAAAATGACAACTGAAATAGTTTTAGGATGAAACTAAACCCAATGGTAAAGTTTGAGGAATGAACCATTTTAAAAGTTCAAGAACGAAATTGAGTTTTAGATTTGAGAAACCAAAATGATTATTTTGTTATTTATTAAAAATTCTCTCTTTTATGTGATATACTAATTGTCAAGTTAAGTTCCAAAACTTTGGTTGTGGTTTGAGTTTGAATGAAATATTTTTGTATGCACATACTCCCTCTATCCCGCAATGATGGTCGTCGTGGAGTAGCATCTGAGCACATGCATTCACACAGCCTGCTGTGCATCTGGACGTTTATCTGCCCACGTTCAAGGAATCTCGGATGTATGTGCTGAGAAGCTATAACGACTCAAATAAAGAGACGGAGGGAGTAATAATTAATTATCATAATAAAGTATTGTACTTCATCTGTATAAAACGTACCACGTCTGTCCTAGCAAAGATATAATTTAAAATTTGTTCATAGTAAAACTAACTTAAGTTTAACCAAGTTATAAAAAAAACAAACTCTAAATCAATTATGAAAATATATCACATGAAATCTAATGATACTTATTTAGTATGGTAAGTATTAATCTCTTATATAAATTTAGTTAAATTAAAATATAATTTTTGAACGAGACTAATACAAACGTAGATGCTCATATATATTTACCTCTACAAATGCATGCACGTGCATCCTAACTCTTGTGAGCTCCTTCAAAGAACTAAGTTGGACCATCAAATCTTGATCGACAAAGTCACTTACACGTGCTTTGGTGCTGACACGCATGTCGCCTTTTGTTGAAAGAATAGTGATGTTAAACCCTGGAATAAGTCGAGCATCTATATCAAGTCGAGGATTTAACCTAAGTGGACAGATTTTACGACAATAAACCTAACCGACGCACAATTCACAAAATTGACAGAGCACCATTTCATCAAGTGAGGAAACTTTTTAATTTAAAACCCGCCCTTAGTATTTAAAACTAAACACCCATAGTCTAGGGAATATGTCTCTAGAAATTAGCTTAATTAGGGTCAATTGATTTATGTTTTAAACTGTTACCGGCCGGTGGCTAAATTAAAGAAGCCCGTCTAGAAATGTAAGTAATATACTAGTTGGTGAACTAGTGCCACGATGCAATTGTTTACCTTGGGTTTTACCTAAAGTTAACATTAGGTGTAAAAAGACCATGATTTTACAAAAATACTTTAGTTTAGAACACCCTATGATGTATTTGGATTGGATGCACCGTAAACCTTATTGTTCTGAAAACCATAACATTACTAAGAACTGTATAGCATTTTTCTGTTTCAAAAACTCCGCCCTACAACTGTCTTTTCTAAGACCTTGTTTAGATACAAGCTATTTTTAGAGTTTTAGAAAAATATTATGGTTTCGTAAAATACTTTGATTTTGGTTTTAGTGTCATAAATTTTTTGGGTGCAACAAACTTTATGATTTTAAATATCATGGTATTCCTGATACTACAGTCTTTTTAGAGTTTTAAAAACTCCACTCTAGATCTCTTTTACCTAAATGATAATTTTGTACAACAATGATTCTAAAACTACAGTTTCTTGATACTATGATTTTTCAATACTACAACATAAGGCATAAACCTTGATTTTAGAAGCTTACGGATTCAGAAACTATAAGTACTTCTTAACGTATGCACCGTGATTTTATATTACTATCTAAAACATCGAAACAGGGCGTTTATAAACCATGGATCGTGGATTCAGGTTCACGTGTTGTGTTCTCTTGGAATTCCCACACTGATCTAGGCCGTGTTTTGTCGGTCAAAGCAGGGGCCGAGGTCATCAACTGTTTGTTTTTGGCAACGATACTCCAGTTCATTCATTAAATAAACCGCCCAAACATAAATAAAGATGCTGATTTGTTGAGATTTCCATACGCTTGGTCCTGACAATGATAAGTTTCTTTGTGTCGAGCGGAGTTACCAAGGGCACATTTTTTAAGCAATTAGAGGTCTCTTCTGCAGGAGGAATTCAAAGCCAAGAGAGAGTACTCCGTTCTAAATTATAATTTATTTAACTTTTTTTATATTAAGTTTGAAAAACCATTTTATTTGAACAATTTATGCAGATGAATAACTATTATTAATAAAGCAAAACACAAGGAAAAAAATGATATTTTACACATATTTTTTAATAATGAGTAATCAAATTGAGGTAAAAAAGTCAAATAAATTATACTCCCTCCATCCCAAATTATAAGTCATTCTAAGAATTTTGGGAGTCAAACTATCTTAAGTTTGACCAAACTTATACAATAATATAATAACATTTATAATGTCAACTAAGTATCATTAGATTCGTTATCAATTATATTTTCATAGTATGTCTATTTGATATCATAAGTCTTTATAGTTTTCTTTATATTTATTGGTTAAACTTTAGATATTTTGACTTTCCAAGATTCTTAAAATATCTTATAATTTAGAATGGAGAGAGTAATTTAGAATTAATTTTGAATAGCAGTAGATAGCAACAATGCACAACTGCTACAATATCTATACAGAAGAATTGCAGCCGGAGCTTGCAGCAGCTGTTGCAGCCATGACAGCTGAACAGGCTAAGACCTCTTTGGAAACTCAAATCCCTTTAGAATCTCTGACTTTTTCCATGGTGAGAAATCCATGAGAATATTATTTAAATACCAATTTAGTTAATTATGGAGGAGTTTCTATCCTTGTGTTTGTCTTTCTCTTATTTCCAAATTAACTCTAAAGGTAGGCGTGCAAACGAGACTGTAGAGAATTGTCATTGTTTTTTTTTCTCCTGCTTTAGAAAATGATAAGAGCAAATTAAAAAAAAAAGAAAACAATGAAATCAAATATGGAGTTATTTATATTGTAAGGAAACGAAGATTTACTAGCCGCCTCAAGTCTGAAAGCTGAAGGCGGTAAAATTGGTTTCTCCGTAGTTTGTTTGAATTTGAATTATATATACGGACCCTTGGTATGGTACTGCTTGCGACGATGTACACGCCGACACAAAGTAAGGACCGGATCTCCTCCGTTCACGCGGATCCCACGGACATGATTAATGCCAACGTGAGTGGTATTATTGCAGCCTTGAAACTTCAATTCAAATACACAGTACCGTAAATATAATACTCCCTCTGTCCCCTTATGTTAGTCGTTTTAGGACCAACAATGAATGTCTAAATTCACTCATTCTGCAATGTATCTGCACACTGGGTACTAGTCCAGGTTCAAACAATTACTGCTGCACAGAGTCAAGAGTCAAAACGACTTATATACAGGGACAGAGAGAGTATGTTGCAACTGTTTTTTAATACTACTATGAATACTACTACTCATATAATCGTTTTGCATGAGCAGGACTTGGTTCCAGTACTCCGTGGGCCTCCTTCGTCCTTGGTCATAACATAGCAGCATCTGCCCGTTCTGGAGGAAGCTGTGTATGGAGTTGGAGAATCTTGGTTTACTTGTTACTCAAGTCCTATTTCCACTGATTCTATGAGAAGAGAAGAGATAAAAATTGCCCCTTAAACAACGTATGAACAATAAATACGTTAGAGAAGTCAAAGTTGTTGGGACTTAGGAGCCCTGTCAAATGGGGCCTTACTTTCGCACGCAAGGGCAAAACTTCAAAAGGGAACTCCGAAAATGGATGATGCTCATAACAATTCATTCCGAAAATGGCGTCGATCGCGTCATACTGTCAGGTGTGAAGTGAACCCTAATGAAAGTGCAGCAAGCTAATGATACATACATGCATGTACCGCCATAGAGAGTCCTCTCTAGCTCAACAGAGAGGATTTTATTGAGATATACTGCCGTTGGACCACACCTAGACATCAACTTACAACAAGTTCGGAGACATGGCATATACATGAAGTGCAATTATTACAATGGAGATTGTGCGCCCACTCCCGGCCCATGAACCATAATACAAAATCTATCACACAGTTTTCCTTAATTTTGGATTTGTATATGTGCAAATACATATACATATTCCATCTTTGCATAGATAAAAAATAAAGTTAGTCGAAAAAAGAGAAAAAAATAATGGTTATTGTTAAGGCTGGACGAAAAGCTCGTAACTCGGTAGCTCGCTCGACTCGGCTTGTTAGTGGCTCGGCTCGTTTATATTTTTCAACGAGCTGAGCCATCACTTTTGCTCGTGTAGTTAATGAGCCAGCTCGCGAGCTCGCTCGTGAGCCTAATGAGTCAAAGTTATTGACCCTAAACTTTATTAGTTTCATAAGACTTCATGTTTTACACTTTATAATTAGTTAGTAATTGGATTTTACTTTATAAATTAGAGATTATATGGATTTATTTTGTTTTTAAATGGATTATAGATAATCAATAACATATTAGGGATGTATTATATATAATATAAAGTATGGATAAGTATATGTATAGTGTAGTACTATAATATATTAATACATACTATTTTTTATTTGATTTACGACTTATGAATAAACAACTTTTATATTATTATTATTCTCAAAATTAAAATAAATACATATAATATATATTTGTTTGTCTGGCTCGCGAGCCTAACGAGCCAGCTCGAGCTCGTTAACGAGCCGAGCCGAGCTGGCTCGTTACCTTGGCGAGCCAAACGAGCCGAGCCCTAACAAGCCGAGCTGGCTCGTTAGTCCAGCTTTTGTTATTGTTCACTTAAACTTATCAGGATTGGTACAATACTTTTCTCTCTAGCCACCATCAGTGATCATGATTTCATAATAGTATCTAGCAACTTTTAACATTTGCCGAGGTGGCCGGAAAGCCCGGCTGCGCTCCCATGCTACAGCTCCAGTGTTTGTGTCGCCTGGCCCGCTGGGGAGCTTAGCTCGCACGCTACTCAAAGTAGCAAAAAAGGTGGCTCACGGCTCGTTCTGACTCCTTTGAGCGCACTAGTTGTTCTCTCACCTACTAATTCCTCTTCCATTCACGCCGATACAAGCAAACAAACATACTCTCGTCCAAGCTCGACTCCCCAAGAACATAGACGTAAACAAACTCAGTTGCACCATTTGAACCGGCCTCTAACTAACCATGCCCAGACCAGCTGCCCAGGCCAGTGAGGTACATCCTTGCAAACGCGCTATAGAAAACCCCGTAGACTCCTACAGGCCCCGTAGACTCCTACACCCTGTTCGTTTTATCGTTTTCAGTGGCTAATAAGCCGGCTGATGCGTTTTTGACTGTTTTTCTGTGAGACAAAAACACTATTTCGATGGCTGATAAGCCAAACGAACAGGCGCTAGTAGAAACATAAGAAAGAAAAGGGAAGTGTCCTGTTAGGAGAGAGAAAAAGAGGGAGAAGCAAAGCCACTTATTAAGGGTTTGTTTGAGACTACTCCACAAACTCTGTGTGCGTAGAGCTGAAACCATTTGACTAAATTTTTACTGGAGCTGTGTGCGTAAAGCTGAAACCATTTGACTAAAAAATATGTAGCAGAGCTTAAAAAAACATAGAACGAAGGAGTCCCAAACAGAGCGTAAACTAGCATTTTCGAATCCCTAAACATTCAGGAACAGACTTTTACTGCTAGATTCTGCGTAAACACGATTACACGAAGACGAATGCAGTCAGGAAATGACTGGGATCTAACTTTTAACGACTGCTTCATCACAAATGGCACAGTTGGAATCTAAACCACACAACTCAGAAGACTACAGAACATAGATGCTAGAGGGCCATACAAACTACAACAGTTTACAGTTGGTCAGTACTCGTAATTACTGACTAGATTTAGAGGCACCTCAAGCATCAATGTCGACAGTTTGAGAATAAAGTGTTCAAATCTATTAGCTGTCCTACCCGGAAGATTCGGCTTACAACTCTCGTCAAAGGCTCCTTAGTTCTTGGAGCATCGTCGGCAATTCAAATCTCATAGAATCAAGCCTTAGCCCTCTTGCTTCCTGTGCAGGAGGGACACTTATACTGCTTGATGTGCTCTGCTTTAGCTGGGGTGATCTTGACACACTTGCCGTGGAACCATGTCTCGCACAAGTCACAGCAGATCCAGAAGTCATCATAACCTAGGCCACATGCGCCGCATAGCGCAGTCTCATGGTCTTCCTGTGGTTCCGCTTCCTCCCCTTCACTCTCCTCGTCCTTTGGAGGTGGCATCTTTGGGACCCTTGAGTTGGGTTCCACCTGGCGTGAGGGCTGTGTATTCATCAAATGTTCAGCGTCAGCCATCAAAGGAGATTTATTGAGTTAGGCGGCTTGTTGCCATGCCAAACGATATAGCTATGTGATAAAAGAAACTATATACCTTTGAGCCAGATTTGTTAGTCTTATTGTTGCTTTTAGGAGTTTTTTCTTTGGGCTCTTTCTTGGCAGTTCCTGTGACAACCTCATATATGCTGGGAAGGTTATTGATCATGGTGAAGAGGCGTTTTCTGCAAGGCAACCATCAGAAGGTGACTCCATCAAACTTATTTAATTATACAAAGAAAATTTAGTCCCACATGGCTTTCATCCAAATCCAATATTCTATAAATATGGAATTCAGGAGACATCAGGAACAAGAATTTCTCATTAATTAAACATATATAAAATATGATCCAAAAGGTAGGACAGTGCTAAAGTACAATGGAATATGTCAAGTTAGTGTCAAACAAATCAAAACACTCCAGTATGGTATTTTATGGTCATTCTTAAAGGCTTAGGCAAACTTGATGCCAACTAATTGGTCCTAAACTTTTTTATGGAACAAGGGTGAAACATGAGAAAGTAACCAGCATTATTTAAACCACTATTGCATCTAACAGATTTAATCCACAACAATGTAGCAGCCAATGCTACTATTCCTAATGATGAATATGCAAACTTGTTTGTTTACAGAACATCTGATCTTCAATCATGCGTTCAATGCTCCAGCTGACACATACTTAATCAATAACAAGATAGCCCCAGAAGCACCCATAAGCTGAAGAATGTAGCACAACACTAATATAGAGATAACACAGAAGTGACTGGACACATGAAATGTTCATATTCAAAGCTTCACCAACAGAAAAAAAGTAAGACCTCAAAAGCGACACTACACCCAAAATAGCTGGCAGCTGCCACTATTTGACATCAACTGGAATAAGGATTCTGTAGTTCTAAGTTGACTGCTCAACAACATTAGCAGCAGATGGAATGTGCAATTATTCCATGAAAAAGATGTGCAATCAGTAATCTCCCACCCAAATGTGACAATGGGACATACTTCCCAGTCATTTCATTGAAAAAAAAACAGTTTGGGAGGAAGGGGGTTACAAAATACCATTCTCCATTTTCTTTGTTCTCTCTTATCACTATACTACTCATTTCTCAATCAAATCTCACTTTGGATTTTGACTAGAATAACAGAGTGATTGCATTTTGGCTTTGAAAATAGAAAAAAACTCGGACGGCAGGGAAAGACCACCCCCACGGTATTGAGAAATCCCCAAGCCCTGACAGTGCAGAGCCTATAGCACCACACCGTAACCTAGGTCGGCGGCTGCCACCGTTACCATAGGCCAGCACCAGCGAGGGAGGTTTTGTAACCAACCCTGAAATTTGCTCCCATGCGGAGTTGAACCCAGGTGCTGAAGGTGCTACTCACAAGTCACATACGCAAGGCTATGAAACCTTTCACATAAAGAAAATGAATACTCATGAGAAACAATAACTAGTTCCTAAACTAAATACTTGAGGGAGGTCCATTGGCAAGAAACATTAATATCACAGTCAAACAGAAAAATCCTATCTTAGAATAAAACAAATAGAATACCTGGATTCCTTGTCGAATCCAAACCTTGCTCCAAAATAAAATGCAACAGACATTAGCCAAGAATCACTATGCACTGCAACAAGTGATAACCAATCTTTTTCATTCATCCCATCACGAGCAAAATTAATTCCCAGAGCTGGCTCTGGGAGTTCAGGAGGGACCTCCTCAGCAGGCAAGTTTACTTCCCATGTCTCATTGGGAAGTCCATATAAACATAGGTTCTCCTTCTCTGCACAAAACAAAAGAAAGTAATATCTCAATTAAGGTATTTGCGGTTGTTTCAGGCTCTAAACCTAAAATTGCTCACTTTAAACGAAAATGAATCAAGAGTCATAAAGCTGAGACTCTGTCAACACAATAGAAACAGGATGAATGAGAGAGACTAAATTGACCATATGAAAATATGCATTCCATCTCCCCTACGTGTTTTTAAAAAATACAGATTAAACATTTCATGAAAAAAAGGAAAGGAGACATAAAAGGGCAAGCTTTTTGACCAAAAGCATGAAAAAGATGCACTATGTCCCTTGTGCTAAGCATCTAAAATAATGTTGGCAATTTAATGTTGTACAGATACAGATTTTGAGCTGGGATAAAAATCATAATGTGATATTAATAACCAACATACTCCCTCAGACCCAAACTAAATCAGAATGTAGCTACGTATCTAGACAAAGCTTCCTGGTCTTATTCACAATTATAAGTGACCAGGGTACATGCATTTGTTTGCCAACTTCTGTCACCATCGACTTAGGAGGGCATTGACAAAGTGGGAAATAAGTAGCTGAATCCAGGGAAAGTTGCAGTGACAAAGTGTTTGCAATACTATCATTGCCAAAACCGAGTAAAAATTTTGGTGTCCAGGAACGAAACCAATGTTGACTTGGACTAGGAAAAAGAAATGCTATCCTGACACTCCCACTACCAGACATCATCAGTGAGTCACTGACGAAATATCCCGAAAATGCCCCTTGTACAGTTGCGGCAGAAGTCGTTGTCCGGGAGCATAACAGTAAATCGACAGCCGCACGACTTTTCGAGATGACTGGCCGGCCTTGCAGTCGACCAGCTCAGAAGATAAGGATTCCCGCACCCGTCAGCCTTTCCGCTTTCCCACCCCCAGATGAACATCACAAGCAGTAACTAGAACGTCGCCAGGGGAAACGGGAAGCCGAAAGCAAAGCTCAGCGGCTGTCACGAGCAAGATTGGAGTAGGAATTCCGCGGCCAAATAGCCTCCCAGGGCACGCACCAGACCCAATGAATGGGCGGAGGAAACGCCACTAAAGAATAAAATAAGTCAAAAAAAACGCCGAAAATCAGCGGACTAACCGCCCCCTAGATCGGCTTTTTGGAGAGAGAGCTATCCGAAACTGCAAAGCAAACACGCTCCAAATCCGTGTGATAAACATCTGAATCCGCACCTCCCAAAACCAAAACCCTAAAAATCCCAGCCGGATCGGGGCGGGGAAGCAGACGCACCTGGGTCGCACATCACGTAAAACTTTTCCACATCTGCAGCCAAGCGGGAAACAAACAAGTCAGCACGTAGCTCCGAGCCGGAGGGAGAGAGAGAGGAACGCACGCGAAGTAGATGCGGGCATTACCGGTTGTGAGCGCCCTGATGAGGCCGGCCTGGCGCGCGCGGTAGTCCCGGAAGACGTCCTCCGGCGAGCGAGGGACCGGCGGCGTCCCCGGGAAGGCGGCTCCTCCGTCCATTCGTCCCCGGAGCTTGGTCAGGGGGCCCGTAGGGTTTTGCGAGGGAAGGAGGGAGGGAGGGGCGAGGAGAGCCGCGAGGGGGACGGCGAGGAGTCGATTGGAAGGAATTGGAAAGCGTCGGCGCTGAGACGGGACCCCGCTGAGACAGAGAAGACTTCTCTCTCGTCTCGGAGAAACAAAAGAGACAGGTCCGTCCTACTACGTTTTCGTTGTTCACATTCACACGCGCGCAGCCGCAGCCGCAGTCGCGGGCCTTCCAATGCGTCCGATAGTTTGCGGGCCTATTTGGCACACCATTGACCCCGCGGCCCATGAAGAACAAATGTAGGTTTTTATTTCTCGGCTCAAATTTATTTGCTAACCCGAAAAAAAAGCAACCTCCACTCAAAAAAAAAGAACAAACAAATCAGCCGAAAAAATTGATGGTAAATAATAAAGTTTTTTTTTAAAAAACTGCAACCACCATGCTAGGATGAAAATCGTAAGGTGTCGCGGTATCGCCGCATGATTGCATTAGGGTGCTCTTTAAGGTGTGTGCCGGTGATTCGGTGGGCCCATCAAACCTCACCCCCTACCCTCCTAGAGGATACACCCCTGACTTTGACTTTCCACTTCGTGAATATTGTTGTTGAGACATTCTAAGGATCATGTGCTTATAATTATATCTTTTAGTTTTGATGATTTAGATGGCAACACAAATCTAGTGTTGACATGGTGTTAAATATGTGTGTTAGACATGTTACAAGAGGTCTTAGAGATGTATGAAAAGAATGTTGCAAAGACCAATGAATAAGCAACCCTAGACATTTGAAATGAATGGCATGGGTATGCCTTGCCAAAACAAGTCTCCTAGTCCTCATCCAAACAGGCCCTTATTGCTTGTGAACATTGAAAGCATTTAGGACCCTATTGGGTTTCGATGATTAATGATGACACAATGTTATTATGACTAACGTGTGTTTTGTAGAGACAATTTGAGTTAGGTTATGCTAATGGTTATTGATTGAGCAACCAATGGTTTTCATGCCACCAGCGATGGATATCGTTTCAGTTTTCAAAGGATGGAGGCAAGGCTAAGGACGATCTTGTTCTAAGTGTTGATTGGAATTGAGAGACACTTAGAGTAGATTCGGACTTTGTTTTTCCTTTGATCATACTATAAAGGGGGTGTGAACGTGTAGCTTGACCTAGATGAGTCTAATAATTTATTTGTGGTGCACACTTATCAAACTGCTTAGATCTATGTAGCTTAGGGTTGACCCTAAGATTAGTGGGAACAACTTTCTTTCTTGAAGAAATTTGATTTTGTGTTGTTTTGGGGGTGTTTTTCAATGCACTCGACACTGGTGCACCTGGCACCGGATGTGTCTAGTCAATCCAAGGTGGCTAGGGCATGCCACCAGAATCACCCTAGTGGTTCACCGGACACGACGGTGAACTCAGCTTATTATTTTACTTGAGCCGGACACTACATTGAACTTAGGCAGCCGACAGTTCCAGCCTAGAGACCAAATCCTCCTAGTTTGAACTTACCCCGCACGACTCATCTGCTTCAGCCCCACCTTCTGACAGTAGATTTTGGTGTTTCATGCCAAAGCGGGGAGAGGGATGAGTATGCTATAGGGGTAGTTGTGAGAGGGTTTTCGATCTGTTGTGTGTATTATATACTCTTTCATCATGCATTTGTTTACCGATTTCATGCATTGTATTATATGTGTGATGCTACTTGCTTGTGTGACATGTGTGCTTTTCTTCATATCTATATATGTCATGTCACATGCTTATGCTCATGTTACGCTTCCACACTTCACTCCAATTTACATATTGGGCATAATGATTAGTACTCGTACTTATTTCATATTTGTTGAGTACATGTTGCGGCTTGGTTATTATAAGCATGTATATTCATTTATATACACTAATCCATCCTTCTATGAATCAAGTCATTCAAAAACCTTACCAAACCATTTTTATACATACTCGAGGTCATATTGTCATCAATCACCAAAAAGGAGAGATTGAAAGCATCTAGCCCCCTAGTGATTTTTGGTGATTAATGACAACATAAGATTATTATGACTAACGTGTGTTTTGAAGAGACAAATTGAGTTAGGTCATGATAATGTGATTGATTGGATAACTAATGGTTTTCATGACCTAGTGATGTATATCGTTTTGGTTTTCGAAGGATCAAAACAAGGTTAAGGATGATCTAGTTCTAAGTGTCGTTTGGAGTTATGAGACACTTAGAGTAGATTAGGACTTTGATTTTCCTTTAACCGTATTACGAAGGGGGTATGAATTGGTAGCTTGACCTAGATGAGTCTAATGGTTTAGGCATGGTGCACACTTGTCCAACTTAGCACTAGGTAGCTCAGGGTTGGCCCTAAAATCAATAGGAATAACTTCCATTCTCAAGGAAATTTGATTTGGAGTTGAATGGAGTGTTTTTTAGTGCACCGAACGTTGGTACCCGTGGGACCAGACGTGTCCGGTCAGTGCAAAGTGGCTAGGGTATGTCACCAAACCCACCAATAGAGTCCACCAGACATGACTATGAGCACTACATGCTCTTTATGTTATGGACGCAACACCAAACATGCCTATGGGTAGAGTCCAATTGTTTCTAGAGAGGTTATAGAGATGTGTTCGCTAGATCAAACACGTCCGATCAGTGCTGACCAAATGCTTAGTAGAGTCGGATCACTTTATAGAGAGGGTCCAAAGAACACATGAGCTAACCAGATGTGTCTAATCAATGTGGGACGTGTGTCATCATAGTCCGTCTAGAGTGATGACATAAGCGATATATAGCTATTGGACTGCGAGTCTACGACCGGACGCGTCCGATCACCACTTAGAATGTTGAGTTGAATCTCAATGAGTATGTTTTGGAGTGGGGGTATTTATACTTCTCCATCACCTCCAACCTATCCTTCTTACTCATTTTGATGAGCTAAGGAACACCTTTGAGTGCCAAGGGAGAGCAAGTGTCTAGTGAGGAGTTGTGATTTGATAATCTCAAGATTAAGGACCTCATTAGTGCTTAGGTAGTAGAAAGTGCACATCCACCCATCTCACTAGGGTTGTCATGGTCAAGTGAGAGTTTGTGCTTCTTACTCTTTGTGATCGACATCACCTAGACGAATCGGTAGCGATTGAGAGCTTGGTGATCATTTGGAGGAGCTTGTTAATGACCCAACTTGACTTATGAGAGGTTGTGGGCGATTCAACATGCTATAAAGGCAAAGAATCATCCCATAGAGAGCACTTGATCCTTGTGTGGATCAAGGGGGAGCGATACCCTTGCGTAGGTGCTCCAACAAAGACTAGAGGAATTGTCGACTCCTCGATACCTCGACAAACATCGTCGTGTTTCTTTCCCTTCTTAATTTGAGCAATCCATTTCTTGCATTTACTTTCTTAGACTTGACATGCTAGAGTAGGTTTGGAACCTAGGTTGCTAAACTTTTGTGTGGTAGAATCAATAGACTGCACTTTAGGTACAAGGGGTGATTAGGTTTTTAGAATTAGGACTTAATTCTTGTAATATATTTTAGAAAAGACCAATTCACCCCCCTCTTGGGCATCTTGATCCTTTCACACATATTTTTGCTTATGTGACCTTTACCTAAATTAGCTATAGGCTAGTTGATAGGATTGGCTCTTGTCTACAAACTTCTTTGTGTGTTAAGGGTAAGCTAGGGCACACAAAAAAACCTTAAGTGCACATCTTGGTAATTTATGTTTTTTTTCTAGTGGTAATTTAATTTGATCCCTAGGTAAGTTTGGTATAGACACCCTATCCACCTCCTCTTTGGTGCTTATAGGACCTTTCAATCATAGATACATTGGTGATGATTTTCCCTAACAGTTCATAAAGCGCTAGTAAATATTTGTGACTCCCTTTTCCCATGTGTGCTTCCTCAAGGTGGCTAATAGGCAAGACCCACTCACATTATTATTACCCTATGATTGGAACTAGTGAAATGGACCCACCAGTGACATGAGTACTTGACTATATTTTTCTCCCCAATGGCCTCTCCCTCCCTCTTTGTCCTTTACTCCTCTTCCCCATGACTATATTTTTATCCCCACCAACCTCTCCCTCTCTCCCCCTCTTTGTCCTTTATTCCTCCCTCTTTCTTTCTCTCTCTCTTCTATAGAGGGGAAATACCTAGCACGGGCAACCTCTAGTACAATGTCGACTGGGCGTGAGATGCATCAAGTGCAAGTGGCCCCTCGACGTGGGCCTATCCACTATGGCCTTCTTGCCCTTTCCCTATATAGATCAAAACTTCTTAGCAACAAGGGATTGAGCAATGGCTCAATGGGGCTATAGCTAGGCCATTGGGCTCATCGTCATGGCTGATTGTTTTCTAATCTACTTACTTTGTTTCTTAATTTCATTCAAAAGATTCCAAGGGAAAGAGTTGGCTTCCATCAAGATGAAATGAATATATTATACCATTAAAAATATTGCACTACTATAATGTGAGGTGTTTCCAATGCCAATAAAAAGTAACTTATCCAATGGTATTTAACATCTAGAAAACTACAAAATAAAACGCATCCCAATCAGATAAGTACTGTGAGGAAAAGGGGAAAAGAACCCTAGTGAGTAATGAAATAGAATGTGAAACTATGTTGAGCTCCCAAGCAGTGGGAGAGGAAAGTGATATATGACCATGTGCCTGTTGAAGGATGTGCTAGTGACATATACAGTGGCTTGGTTAAGGTAATGGAACCCACAGGAGTTGTAGTGAAAGCGAGTCTTCATAGAGCGACTATTGCTATTTATGGACCTAAATTTGGGTGATCTATCCATGACCAAAATGAAGCTTCGATTAAACTAAGAAGAGGTTTGGACCGACTGATGTTATAGAATCAACAAATGAGTTGTGGTTAGGAATGAAATATACTCAAACTCAGAGCTGGCTGGTTCTCCTTGAAATACATTGACGTGAAGGGGTTGACTACATCTAGAGGCTATGAAAGATACAAAATTGAGATAGTTACCTTTTAGAAAATTCAAATGAAGTATATAGGTCTATCTATACATGATTTATTCTTCTAAAGGTGGGGTAAAAGATCAAATTGATTATTGATCAACTTTAGGGTTTGAAACTTAGTTAATTAACTTCTTTTGCTTAACCTAAGAAGAATTTGGATTGATTTTTGAGATACCGAATTCAGTTAAGATAGAGAAAACTAAGATAGCAATTTCTGATTCGTATGAGGTAGGAAACTCTCAAGAATAGTGCTAGGGAAAGAAACTACCTATTCTGAGATAGGAAAACATGCCATTCTACATGTACATTCGAACCAATTGGTAGTACGATCCGACAATGATAATCCAGCGGTAACCCTTGTTATCATTGTGCACTTTCACCAATGAGAGGTGAAACCGACGATGAGGGTTTTTAACTGATAGTGAAATTTTTTGTGTAGTAGTGGTAAGAAGGGGAAGATGCCGAGACAATGGGTTAGGAAGGGAAGGGAGAGAGAGGTCTGATGAGTATTGCCCCTTCTCATGCATGTTTAACCAGTTCAGTGCCCAAATAGAATAGTGTTAGAAAGATGGCTAAAATCAAACTCCAGCTATAGTTGAGTGGAAAAAAAGACTTCACCCAACCTATCAAATATATAATTCAGAGTTTGTGTAGATGTTAACACAAAATGTGGCGCACTGTTCCTAACACACAGCAAGCCAGAAAGCGTGGCTTCACTCGGGTGCCCGGGTGTTTCGAAATCCGGAGACGTGCCAGTCAGTTGGACCTGAAACTAACAAGGGATAAAATCATTAGATACAAAACTGGAACATGCCGGGTGAGACTAGACAGTTCCATATATACGGCCCTGAAGCCACTTACGACGACATACAACTATAGAATAAGGGGACTTGTATGCATAGGACTGGTTCTTTGGCTTCAAGCCAAACTGATTCTGCATCATGTCTGCCATCCTGTGCATGATAACATCAATATTTGAATTTGGAGCTCCATGTGCTTGTCCTTCAAAAGGCAACCCTGCTGAGTTTTTATACCCTAGATTTGGGAGAGCATCAATAGCATTGTAATCGGCAAACTCTTGATATCCGTCTCTTATACATATTCTTCTGCAATCTGTTCGCTGCTGGGGACACCTTGAAAGCCGATTGTGGGACGTTTCCTGATGCACCAAACGCGAGCTGGCCATAAGTCATGGGAGGTTGTTGTTTCTGATGAGAAACCGTCCCACCTTGGTTCATGCTAGGCGCTCCGTTATCCTCAGCAGTTTTCTCCTGGTATTTTGGGACATGGAACAATGTCGGTCCTTGCATCGGACCAGTAGCTTCCTCAAAGCACTTATCAGCGGATGGACCGAAAGTACTGACCATGATCGTGCGAAAAGTGTTCAAGAAAGCCATATGGTGATTTCTCATAGTGTCACTCATGGCCTTGTAAACCACCTCGATCAGCTTTCGAGCATCTTCCTTTTCGGTGTAATCAGTCTGATGTGGAAGGAGAGTCCTCGGGAGCGACGGCTTCTGAAAAACCTTGTTGCTTTTATTCTTTGAAAAGGACATCAAGCACTTGTGTTGAAACTCATCACATGCTTGCTGGACCGTATTCCTCAGGTCTTCTAGCAACTCATCCATAGTCACGTCCGGAACCTGGTTATTCTCGAATTCAGGCATCTTGAAATGTGTTGTCCCACCGGGTGTGCCAAAAGGTGTGTTGACACAAAATGTGACGCACTGTGCCTAACACACAGCAAGCCGGAAAGCGTGGCTTCAATCGGGTGCCCGGGTGTTTCGAAATTCGGAGACGTGCCAGTCAGTTTGACCTGAAACTAACAAGGGATAAAATCATTAGATACAAAACTGGAACATGCCGGGTGAGACCAGACAGTTCCATATATACGGCCCTGAAGCCACTTACGACGACATACGACTATAGAAGCTGTCTGCCAACAAGTCTTATAGATCATTCGGCTAAAACAAACATAAAGTACGTAAAGCATTAATAGCCGAACATCCATGCATGAGAAAAGTACGTGTGAACGAATCATAATTAACTATGAGTTAAAGCATAACCAAGCTCGGCAATCCAACCGAGTTGGGGTCCATGATGAAGGAACAGGTAAGCTAACACGATCAAACTAATCTAACGCTTGTATCTGCCGCACGATTCCTAGACTTATCAAAGCTTAAGCGTAATTCACATGCATGAACCCACAACACGTAGCAATTTAGGTTAAACTAATTCGGCTATTATAAACGTAAGATCTATTTGTAGAGATAACATGAATAACTATTAGAGCATAAATAGATCTATGATAAAGAATAAAGCCAAACCGTATCAATCTAGATTGGGCAAAAAGAGTGTTACAAATATATAAAATATCTAAAAACATGTAACACGTGATAACTTAGTGAATCTACTATATCTTGCCAAATCTAATAGAGCCGATAACTATCTTGCTTTTGCTAAGCGTATTGAGCAAATGCCTGCCGCACGGTATCTACTCATAAACGAAACATAAACAAAGACTTCTTGATTATCAAGCAAGGATCCGCCGCACGATCATTGAAAACAAACAAGACTACTTGCATCAACATCTAAATCCACCGTATGATACTAGACATGATAATAAGGTTGTCGGGACTTACGGAGGTCGACGGATCGATGGCTCCTCTCGAAGAACTCGACGACACGTCAAAGGACTCGAAGTTGGCACGGGGCCGGTTGTATTGAATTGGTTGTGAACAGTTTTTACAATGGCCAAGGATTTATATTTATACCCTGGTCATGACATGAGTCCTAAAAGGATGCGACTATAAAAATATCAAAGGAAAACATGACATCTTTAACTTTAGTTTCCTCCAGAGTCTTTATTACCTTAATCGTCGCGATCTTCGTTGCCCGATCGGTTTTTGCTTGCCGCTTTTGTCGCTTCTTCAACGGAAAACCTCCCTTTCTTAGAATAACCGACCGCACGATCATTTGCCGAACCCTCGGAAATTAGCCAACTGCATGGACACTTGCCGAATCTTTGGAAATTAGCCGACTGCACGATTACTTGCCGAACGCTCCGAACACTTGCCTCTGCAAATTTACTGTGCATTGGCCCACCTGTCATCTTCCTAGGCGTGCCAAAATCCAGTGTTAACACATGCCCCCTCAATTTCAGGATAAAAGTTGTTTTATTCTAAAATTGACCACAAGCTTCCCCTTTCTTCTAGGTCAACATTGTTCAACTCCGTAGCCGCCACTCAAAAAAAAACAAGCTTCAACACGTTCTTGAATTCACCTCAACTCTTCAATGGTGACTCAGGATGAAATTCCAGAGGTAAGTCTCATTCACCTCCACGCATTCGGCAATTCTTGATTGATCTCCCTTCTTCTTTCCCGATTCATTCTTTTTCCTGATTTCTTTGAAGGAATACAAGGACCAGATTTTGATCCCCTATGCTGCAAACCCCGATTCCTACCTTCTCGGTCCGATGGGAAATCCTGATCCGACTGAGATCATTGAGAAGGAAACTTCGAGAATCCCCTTCAAATCTCTAATAGGCTTGTTCAATCTCTAATATAATTGATGCAATGGCATGAGAATTTGCACTCTCATCAATTTGTTCAACTTTGGAGACCCAAAATAGAACCTTTACTTCTTGTCCACTACAAATTCTAAATTGAAAAATAATGTAATTTAAGATGTGTCAAAACATATGAAAATTAATCTAATTTAAGTTGTACAAAAACATAAGGAAATATATTCAATTCATGAGTTTATTAGTTTTGCTACAATAGCATGTATTTAAACCTATAAAGTCTAATTTGGTAGTTCGAGAAGAAAAAAACTACTCAATCAGGTGCACAATATCACAAATTTTTTGTCACTCCAAAGTATGTTCTAGTTTCTTAATGTTCCAATATGTGCAGCAACTCCTATGATATTTGTGATACATAAATATGAGTTCTTATCAAATAGTGATTAAAATAGAGGAAATATATAAAATATAAAGTTAGCGGTAGTTTACATAAGAGGTATATTTGATATTTACTCTATTAGAAAGAACGTTTGTACTAATGAAACGAAAACTATACTTTAGAATGTCTTATGTATATTCAATTCATGAGTTCATTAGTTTTGCTATAATAGCATGTATTTAAACCTGTAAAGTCTAATTTGGTAGTTCGAGAAGAAAAAACTACTCAATTAGGTGCACAATATCACAAATTTTTGGTCACTCCGAAGTATGTTCTAGTTTCTTGTTCCAATATGTGCAACAACTCCTATGATATTTGTGATACATAAATATGAGTTCTTATCAAATAGTGATTAAAATAGAGGAAATATATAAAATATAAAGTTAGCGGTAGTTTACCTAAGAGGTATATTTGATATTTACTCTATTAGAAAGCATGTTTGTACTAATGAAACGGAAACTATACTTTAGAATGTCTTATGTATCTTTGATCTTATTTATATTAATTAGTTGCGGGCAAGAAGTTGAATACCTTATTATTCACCCCGTTGATATTTTTGTGCAGCTGCTGTGACTTTGACATTTGAAATGATATAAACTTTACCGTCTTCGATTAGTGGTTTGAATTTTTCTATATATGTCCATGAATTTTGGTATGCTGATTTTTTATTATCATTAGCATATAAACAAGAAGTACTCAAAGACTATTATAAACATGATGAAAAAAATATTATACTTGATGACCAATAAGGATTGTAGCAAGACTGATTTGTTCGTCACTATTAAGCAAGATTGCATAGCATATTCTAGAACTCATGCTTTGATTTTCCATAATTCCTTTGCATGCTTTTCTTATTTGCGGTTGACAAAATATATAAAAGCACATCCATACAACGGTACCTTTATTGGCACCAGTATTGGTGGAAATATTTAGCTAGCTGTCAGTACGTGGCTCACAAAATATATAAAGACAGTCTGGCAGGTGTGGATGTTTTTTGGTTGTCGTTGATAGATTGGATCCAATAATATATTAATTGCATTCATAGATAGATTGCCTCCACTATTTTTTATATTAATCATGGACGTGTATATCACTTTGTTGGATGAATTTTATCAGAACTTTTTTTCCTTGGAAAAAAGATATGCAATACAGTTCGGCAGATGTCATTATTTTTTTTGTTGGCCCTGATAGATTGGATCCAATAATATACTAACTGCATGGACGTATTAGTAGTCGGTTCGATGGATTTTGTCAAAAAAGAAAATTCTCCGGCAAACTAAAAGATATATTTGTCTTTTTTTTAATTTAAAATGGCAAGATAGGTAATTTCTTAGATAACAAATTAGATCCAACGGGGATAGCTTTTCGTTTGGAGGGCTGGATGTTTCTGATTAACGTGAGATTTTCTAGCATTTATCTTTTTTTTAGCGTATCTGGTGAGAATTAACGTGGAACCTCCGTTGAGTCCTGCAATTAGTAATAATAAGATATTTGCATAAAAGAATGTAGCATTGAAGTTGGCGCGCGCTAGCTGCTAGGTACTTTGATCCTTTGTCTGCATTATTTACTTCATGGGTTAACCAATTTTGTTCACACTGTTCTCTATTTGATTCAACACTGCATGACGTCGAACAGAAATATGGCTCCCATAATCAGCTGCTGCATTCATGAGCTTCACAGTTTAGAACCAGCAAGCCAACGGCTGTAGAAAGCCAATGCTTCCTGTGGTTTATACTCAGGAACTGTGTGCCCAGCACCCTGCGAGAAAAAAACATGTTAGTTAATAATGGCAACCTAATCTCCGAATCTACGATTTATTTTTGGTGTTTCAGTAATGTGATCATATCATTAAACATAATTTATGTTTGATTTGGTTGGATAGTACATCGTGCTCATTTATACATCAAGGGATTATTAGACTAATTAGAAACTGTAATACCTTAATAGTAGCAAAAGTGAGGCCATTTTCATATCCTTGGGTGTACCTGTGGAGTATAACAAACCAAGATACGTAAGCTATATGTCCTTAATTTTTTTCCGCGATACATACAAACATTTGCTTGAAATTATGGAAAACGATTATGAATTTAGATAAAAAATCAGTTACTAGGATAAATAAAACAAATAAAAAATCTTAGGACAGGTCATTGTTTGTTAAATACCCAGAAACTTGTTCATTAACAAACCACGGTCGCCATGAATCAATGACTCCATAGCCTAAAGATGTGGTCCATGCTAGGCTCCCAGTGTAAGGTACACACATATCATGGTCACCACTGAAACAAATACAAATTAAATGAAATATATCAATTATAATAGGAGCTTCTTTGGAGATTAATATAAGGGTCTGTTTGGATCCACCAACTAAACTTTAGCTGGCTATAAATTTAGCTTCTAGGGATTCAAACAACAACTAAAAGGCTAGATAAAGTTTAGTTGCTTCAACCCAGCTAAACTCAACTAAAACTTAGCTGAGTCTGTTAGCTGAAGATATAAACAACCCCAAGCTTACCTGAGAGAAATTTTAGATGGCTAAAATTTAGCTTTGAAATTTAAGCTAGCTAAACTTTAGTTGGATGGATCCAAATAGACCTAACAGTATGAGATTTGAAAGCATATTATGTGTCCTTAAAGTACCTGTAAATGAGAGCACGGTAACCCTGGCTCGTAAGGTTTTTGTGAAAAATGATCACTCCCAACATCATGGTGAAATGTCAATTTATTTGTGCATAGGATCCAAGGTCCAATTGAACTGACCTAACATGTGCATGATAAATTATATATGTTGAGAAGATGAAAAGTTCTAAATTATAACCATCAAGTAAAAGGTGATTAGTGTATGGCTATCATACTGGTTCTGCATGAATTGCAGATCTGACGCTATCATTGTTTAGCCATGCCGTTGCAACTTCATCACTCTGAAGATTAATAAGGAAACAAGACATGATACATATAAGTAATGGGGATGATAATGAACCAGCTTCTCTTGGGAGAAATAATAACTCCTATATATACTATAATTTGAGATAAAAAATGCATCCATCCAAAGGAATGGGAATCAGACAAGATCGCAGAAATCTTAAGTTGGAGTATGCCTTGTCACATGAACAAATTATTCCTAGATTCATGGTGATTTTTTTTTTTTTGCATTTGCTTCACTATTTTTGTTAGCGTTTTTGTATTTTGATAGAAACTAGTGGCAAAAATTTGTAAATAAAGGGATGGAAGCCACAAATGACTTCGTTGAGTCAGTACCAAAAAACTCAGCGCATTGTTGATGAGGAAAAAATGTGTAATCTCTCAAGAAGATTAACACTCCAATAGATCACGTACAAGAGAACATAAAGGTTCAAAGGTTACTGTGCTTGTGCTCACCATACACAGAACTGATGATCCAGTGCCAGCGGCTAGCTCTTGCCATGATGGAACGCGCCCATCTCTTACAGGAGCTCTCAAAGGCCACGCCCGTCCAATCATTCTTGTTCTTACTGGAAGGGGCCTGCTAGTTACACCGAGATCTTTAAAACTTTGAGGCATTCTGTTATTTTGTGAGTTCACTTCCTTGGTATTTGTGCCATGGTAGCACGGCTCAAGAATGTTATAAATATTTAATCCGCTGATTACCTACAAAAAGATCATAATATATAACATGAGAACAATATCGTTTTGTTACTAGATAGTGTGACTAGTTTACCAAATCGACGTTCGACACTGCCTCGGTGCATTCTCCACTGTCAGAATAATTCCAGTAGTTTCCATGACATGCAATATTCGCTTGCTGCATTATGAATAGTAATGGTGGTTAATTGAAAGAACATGGGTCTATTTCAAAGGTCATATGATGTTTTAGTATTATTTGGCATATACAGAGGATGCAATGGACGAGTTCTGATATCACAACACGAGTCCATCACTAAAAATCGAGGCAAAAAGGAAATTTCATATAGCGAAGTTTCAGTCGAAGTATCGACATACCTTGTATATATCATCTGAAATTAGGCCCATTCCATGCGCAAATGGTATAAGAGCATTACCATCATAGGCTCTGTCACATACACCATTCCCAACCATATAGCCCTAACATGAGAGTACAAAATAAAGCTAACCTCATATTCATAGATTTACATTATTTTTTAGAGAAAGAAATTCTTTCTTGGCTCTGCAACCACATATAGCCAAATTCTTACAACGTTTTCAGCTAATCAATTAAGATCAAGTAAAAAGGAAAAGAGAACATAATAAGGATGAAAAAAATGATGACACACAAAGTATTTATTGCTCCGATCCTCCATTTATTATTCTTGGTAAAAATGTCCAAGGAAACAAACCTCTTATTCATAGTGTTGAATGGTAGTCACATACGCAATTTATGGAGATAACAACATAAGAAAAATCAGTAACCTTGAAGTTTATAACTGGATTATCTCCTTTGTGGATTCCTGTAGAATAATTCATTAGCAACAAGAATAATATAGAAACAATTAATAGCTGTTTAAGAGATTATGATCTCAAAGACAACACCTTTGACCACTTCGTTTGCAAGGGTAGGAATATAAATTCCGGCATAAGACTCTCCAGCTATGTAAAATGGATTTTTCAGGAACTCCGGATAGAGCTGGAACCACTGGTTAAAAAATAGAGGTGGAAACTCAGCTTTTGTTCCACAAAAATATGATAAATTACTGCAACAAGATGTAATAATATAATATAACATCTTTATATGTATCATATCGATGCATTGCACTTGAAAATTAATAAAAATTTAATTAGAAAAACTACCTTGAGAAGAAAAGTATGCAAATCAGCAGCTGTCTTAAGATCGCCAGTTTCATAATCTGAAACATTCTTTGAGTATGACATCCCAACCCCAGAAGGGGAGTCCAAGTATATTACACTAGACACCTGCAAGGAAAACTTCATTACTTTGTCTAGAATACAGATAATTTATGCTTGTTACTTAGGATACCAATGGAAATGCCCTACCTTGGACCAGCTATAAGGGTTTAGATGAAGCTTTGGTAGACTTCCAGCTGACCCTCCTGACTCAAAGTTGAATGGTCCTGAACCGAAAACAACACTATAAAAAGGCTGCGATTAGCTAGAATATTAATATGGAACATATAAAAGAAAACCAATGGTAAAATGTGCTGAAGCATAGAAAAATAATAAGATGAAGTGTACTGTATGAAAAGAATATCAGACACATGCACCCCAACTTTGATCTGTGCTCTGAATGAGATGTTCTTCTGGTAGTGTACTACGACAGAAGGACAGAAGCCATAGAAACTACTTCTGTGTACTTGAAAAAAATGATACAACAGTGGAGAAAATATCTCTGCAATATGATTTGTCATTTAGAGTTTTAAAACATAGTGCAATCTCCAGTATGATTACACATTTAAAATAATATAATTAAGTGTCAAGTAGAGGGCAAATTAAATAAGCAAATCTTCGGTTTATTAGTTAGCTATATATGGCCTGCTAAGATATAGGCACGAGAAGACGACGGCAGACAGGAGCGTGGGCGTGGCTATACATGCTGCAAGCCAGCAAGCAGAATTAATTCCATCCAAAAAGCCTCAAAATACATAGAAAAAACATTAGATCAGAGCCGATGCTAGCATTCCCCATTGCTTCTTCCTTTCCCCTCTTCTTCCACATAGACCTAGCAATAATCGATGTATGGGGAAAAAAAATAGCACACCAGATCGGAGAACAAGGTCTCGATCGACGACGCACCGTGCTCGTAGACGAATCCGTCCATGCTGGAGCAGCCGGGCCCGCCGTTGAGCCAGAGCACTAAAGGGTCCTGGACTGGGTCACGCTCCGACTCCACCAGGTAGTAGAACAGCCTGCTCCCGACATGCTCGTTCACCGTCACGTACCCGGCGTAGTGCTTCGACGGCAGCTGGACGCCGTCGAACCCGGGGAGACGCGTCACGAGCGCACCCTGCGGCGCCGAGCGGCAGCAGCAGACGATGGAGGCGAGCAGGAGAAGGGCGGCTGCTGCGGCGGCGGCACGAGCCGGCGCCGGAGCAGAGGCAGAGCACGCCATTGCTGCTGTGTGAGCTCTCGACGGATGGTATTGTATTCTGGCTGGGCCGGCCGGGAGTGTGTTTAAATAGAGCTGCGTGGCTACAGCTCCATGTTGGGTGGCAACCGATTAGAGACGGAAATAAGAGACGGAAATAAGTGCAGTACTTCCTCCGTCCCATAATAGAAGTCGTTACGGGTACCGTGTCAGTTAAACTTTCTCAATATTGACTAGATTTGTAGAAAATACATGTAACATTTACATCTTCAAATAAATTTATTATAAAAATATATTCAACAATCTATCTAATGATGTTAATTATGTATTATAAATATTAATATTTTTTAATATATGACTGGTCAAAGTTGAAAACAGTTGACTTCTGGGAAAACAAGAATGATTTCTATTTTAGGAGGGAAGGGAGTATGTCTCTAGCAGCTACGTGCGCTCCCGGCAAGGAATTGACGCAGTGACGTACTGACGTTGTTGACTGCCCGCAAATCTAGCCCATACTCACTACTAGTCACTATATGTCCAAAAAAATGACATATAGATTTAATTAAATCAGGGTACAGTCAAACCGTTATAAGTTTGACTAAATTCATAAAAAAATTATAATATATTAGTATATGCCATAAATTTAAATATTTTTCATTTATAAACTTTGTCAAACTTACGATGAGATTTGACTTCACGAAACTATAAAGTCATTCAACTACCGAACTAGAGAGAAATTATGAAGCTACCCAGTACCACTAAGGGCGTCTCCAACGATGTCTAGGTCAGCTAGCTACACTATCAAAATATTAAACTTCTCCTAGTGTGATAGGTTTCTCCTAGTGTTTTGGTAGTTAAAAATTTAATATAAATTTTCCCTACTAAATGTCTTCTAGTGAAATTTTCATGTGCTATGATTAGTAGTAGTGTTTTATTACTACTTCATCATTTTGGTAGTGCTAGGAGGAATACTGAACCAATGAGGAGGAGAGAGGAAAAAAAATCAACAGCGCTAGCGAGGATGCAAACGCTAGGCTCACACGTTTTTCAAGTAACTATGAGTCTATGACACCTCTCAGTAACGAGTCACTTCACATTTTTTAATTGTTATTGGCCTCCACATCAACCGGCGATTTACGAGAATCGCTGCAGATACCTAAGGGTATTCAAAGTGCAAGACTTTATTATAGAATCTAAGACCATTTATTACTATTTATTTATGGTATTTTGCTGATGTGACAGTATATTTATTGAAGAGAGTGAGTGAAAAAACAAGATTCCAAGTTTTATTTAGACTCTAAATTCACAATATTCAAGGTAATAAATAGATTTAGACTTTATGATAAAGTCTACATTATGAGTGCCCTAAGGCTAGAAAAACATGCAATTAATCAATGGTAGATTTATCTCACTTTCCTAGGTTTTAAACCCTTCTCTAATTATGATAAACTAAAGACAGCTACTGTATTCTCTTCTTTGTACATGTGGACATGGCTAACATAAAACTAGAGTATCCAAATCTGTATTCACTAAAAATTAAATACAGATATATATTTTCATATTTCAACAATATAGATACTAAAATAGATATATTTGAATCCATTTTTTTCTTATATTTTTCTACTAGCAACGTTGCAACGGGGCTGCAACGGGGGGAACGAAAGAATTGACGTTTTGTATTTCGATCAAAGTCACAGGAGAAAACGAAAGAATTGATATCTTGTATTTTGGTCGGAGTGGATGGACAAAAAAAACACTTAAATTTTTGCCTATTTAGTACTAGGTATAGATATAAATATAGATATAGATATAGATATAGATATAGATTTGATTTCACATTCATATTTAAAAATAAGGTTGATATCTAATGCTATCTGTACTAATGAAAATTTAAAACTAGGTAAAAACATCCAAAACTTGTCACTGTGACTTTATATGACTAATGATATATTGCTCGTGTGGTATTTTTAGTAAATAATGATGCACTCATAATTTATATGGATATTAGAGTCGGATTTTCAATTTATATAATAATTAATAAATAATTATTGAAGTTATATTGTTGTTGTAAGTATAGAGTGTAGTATACTTATATTTTGGTCTCCCATGGTATGATTCACCTTTTCTAAAGTTGTTCATCACTTGGATGGGTACTTTATGGATCCAATACCCCTATATAGGATAATGTAATTTTCGATGATTTTGTATGATAACATATTCAATTGAGCTAACAATATTTGCTAGTATAAATGATTTACTCTTGGATGTTAGAAGGTGTACTGAGGTTAAAGTACCCCAAACCCAAAGGAAGATCAAAATCACAAGTTGCTAGAAGATCAAGCCAATCACCTAAGACATTAAATCAAAATAAGTAAAAGACAACACAAATCTAGGGAAAGGAGAGGGTTTAGTTAACTAGTCACATAGTTCTTGATTTTCTCAAAGTGGTATGATATCAAGATCTCAATTTAAGATGTAGAGCTCTTCACAAGCTCTCCATCTAGCCCAAAATCATCAATATCAGAACCAAAAAGTTATGCAAAAGTAAAAAATGATAAAATTAACCCAAATGGAAAATCCGTGGTGGCACCAAATTATTTGGTGCTCACATGAATTTTGGATTGGAATTTACTTATAGAAAGCCCTTCGATGGAGTGTTTAAGAGCTACTAAATGGTTGCTAGTTGGGGAAATATAGCACTAATCCGGATACCCACAGGGTGACATATGAGTCATGCCGCTAGGGGTGTGGTCCAATCCATAAGATCAAGGCCCATGGTGCTCGGACCTGCTTGGTGTGCACCGCAAGGCAACAAGTAGATATCTTGGTAATGAAGAAAGATTTGATTGGATATGCTATATATTGTATTCCATATAAAAGTTATGATGTAACTTACTAGAAATAGATCTCATCAGCTTGTAACCCTACCCCAGGCTATATAAGGCGGGTAGGAACCCCCTCAAATTCGACTTATACTCAATACAATCCACCAAAGACATAGGATGTTCAGGGCCATCTTTGTAGAGAGCAATGTTCACTTCATGAATGGTGTGCATACCTCTATTTGGCTAGAGAAGTTCTCATTCCATATATTTGTAACCATCTTTTCATTGAGGTCCTTAGCATCTTTCACGATGAGTTAAAAGAATACTCCTCTAACGACAGCATCCAGGTGACTATGGGCCATGTTGGTCAGGCTATGGTAGAAACCCTAAATAAGGAGCCACTCTTCTATCCCATGATGAGGACACACACAAATATACTCTTAGGTGTCGTTTGGTTGGGATTTTGGCTTTAGCTTTTGGCCCCCAAAAGCTAAAAGGACAACTAAAGGGGCTGCCTTTAAAGGCAGCTTTTAAGAAGCCGCTACTTTTCCATAGTATATTTTTGAAAGTTGCCTTGACCCTGCTTTTAGCTTTTGGCTTCCTACTTTGAAAATTAACAAAATATAAAACTATTTCATAGTTGTTTCAAGAGAGATAAAGATAGAATGTTTGCTTTATATTAACCAAACAACTTTCATCTTTTCTATAGCTCATAGCCCACCATGACTTTCTTATAGCTCATAGCCCATAATAGCTTTTTCTGCAACCACATCTCTACCAAACATGCCCTTAAAGATGCTCCCATGCTCCAGGAAATGTATCATCTAGATATTGTTAGAAGCTCGAGATTTTTCCATGAAGGGCATTGGTTTTGCCTAATGAAATTGAGGAACGCATTGCATATGTCTCCAAGGTGGAGGATTCATCCTTCATGGCGTAGATCCATTGCTTCTCCTTTCCTAACAATGAGAATGGGAACAAGTAGAGGCGAATGGACTCCGACATCACTCCCTTGATGGTGAATGCACCACACACCTCCATGAAGTGTTGAGATGGGCATTAGCATCCTCTTTGGGATTCCCACAAAATTAGTTGGCTTGCACCATGTTGATAAGTGCCGGCTAAAGCTCAAAGGTGGCGTCTCCCAAGTTCACTTGAGGTCCTATGGCCATGTAAAGAACTCAGTGATTGTCTTTTGAGCCATAGCTTCCTTAAGTGGTGATGCTAAGCCTCCTTACTTGAACAGGTCCAAATCCAAGATGAATCTTTGAGGGGGAACTTGACGACATCTAGTTATCCTCAACAATTGTTTAGGATCTTCAATGAAATTGCTCGAGAACTAAAAACTGCTCATGCACCATCTTGCTTTGCAATAAAGATAAACAACAATAGGGCAAGCCCCTACACTAACTAATAACTAATTTGATGGTAGCTTCTGGATTCAATTTTATTAAAATTCCTAGGCTGATGCTTTCCTCAGTAACTGAAGGACCAAAACGTCGACTAGAGGGGGGGGGGGTGAATGGGAGCTCAAATTTCTCTTGGAAATATTTGGGCCACTCTTCCCAAAAAAATTCCAACAAACAAACACACAAGATCGGTAAGATCACGACCCTAGAGAGGGTGGATACCTTTGGTGATGACCAAAAGGTACAATGGTTCTACCGAGAGCCAAGAACTTGATTTGCAACTCTGATAGTGAGGCTCTCAACCCCTTGAGAGGAGAGGCAAGAGCCCACCCAAAAATACTTGTGAGAACTTGTCTCAAAAGTACCTCATTAAGTCCTCTGTGTGAATATGTATCCAACACAACAAGCATAACTTGATTCGGATTCTGGATGAGAGAGGAGAGGGAAAAACTACATAGCACTACGCAGCACCGACTGGTGTAGATGAGCATCCATCAGACGCTATGCCAATTGAACATGTGTCTAGTGTAGTGCGTCTGGTGCAAAAACATAGAGCTCCTCAGAGCACCAGACGCGTCTAGTGCTAAGTCAACGGACTCTCGCAGCATCTGGTGCAAAGACACCAAAAAATGCTAGCAACCACTGGACTCTGGACCACAGGGATGGGTGCGTCCGGTGTGACTCATGCGCACACACCATGCACCAGACGCATATGGTGTTAGGAAGAGCATCCGGTGCCCCCGAAAACTGTGTGAATTGCACAAAAATCACCTAATTTCTTTTGATTCTACTCCGATTGATACGAGATTTTGTGGGGAGGTTTGCAAGGTATATTTGAATCTACTCCATGAAGACTAAGATCTTCCTTCCCTCAAATATCCCAGATTTAAATAAAAACAGAGAAAGGGAGAAGAACCGAGAGGAGATATGAAAAATGATCGATCGAAGTGCTCACCCCAATCTGGATCAATTCCTTTGGTGAATATCTTCACAAGAGATCACATCACACTCTCCAACAGACCGATCGCAAGAAGATCAAGCAAGGAGAGAGATTGAGCAAAACACAAGAATGGGAAAAACCAAGAATACGAAGAAAAAAGACACAATTTGTAACACCCCAAATTTTGCTTTCTGGAAAATAGAGCTAAAATGATTTAATTCCGAATTTTGTGGTTATGAAAATGTAGGAAATTAAAAAAAATTATCAAATTAAAAAGTCCCAGAGCTAGTAACGTGTTTGTGCACTCATGCCTTTGCATATAGTTTAATGTTTGTGTGGTTTTGTTAAAATTCAAAGGAATTTAAAAGGTTTCAAAAGTCTTTTCAAGTTCAATTGAAAATGATTTATTAAAACCCTCGTTTAAGCGTCAAATAGGTTTAATCTTTCTATTTAAAATAAAATGTAAAGTTGTTTTCAAAAGGTAAAATTTGTGTTTTTGTTTTATAAAATAAAACATTAAAAGAAGAGTGGTTTGAATTCAAACTCTCTTTGAATTTGAACACGTTTTGGAAAATCAGTTTTCAGAAAAGAAAAAGGAAAACCCTTCTCTTCTCTCCCTCCCCTTTTCTCCCTTTCGGCCTGCTCGCAAAAGCCGGCCTCCTTGGCCCAACTGCACACTCGCCTCCGCCTGGCCTGCCCCCGCTCTCCCCCCCGCGTGGGCCTTGGCCCAGCCGGCATGCCTCCACCCCATCGCCTTCGCGCGACCCGCCTCGCTGCCACCTAGGGCCCGCGTGCCAGCGCCACCCAGCTCCCCGATAGCCTGACCCCGCCTGTCTGCGCATCAGCCCCCGCTGACCCTTCGGGCCCACTCTCCAGCGACCGCGCCCCTCCCCTTCTCCTTCCTCCAGACGAGAGGAGCGCCACTGCCGCTTCCCCTCCCCCACCCGTAACCGCCGCTGCCGCCCCCTTCACTCCCAGTAACGGCCGGCGAGTGGCCATTACGGCCACTCCACCACCGCCGGCGCACCTGCGCCCCCTCACCTCCCCCTGAGGCCCTATAAAGGCACCCCATCGGCCTCCCTTTCCCTCCCCTTGCTCCCTCGCCGAGCCCCTGCCCAACCCGAGCTGCCCGCCGCCGTCGCCCTCACTGTGGGAAGCCCCACCGCCATCACCGTGCCCCCTAGGTGAGCGAGCCGACGCCCCCTCACCCTCCCCGTGCCCTCGCCTAGGCCGACCATGCTCGGCAGCGCCGTCCCGCCCGCTCACAGCAAGCTCGGAACGCCTCTCATGGCGCGTCACCGTGGCAGCACTGCCCCCGGCCGCTGTGTCACCCGCCGAGCCCTAGATGCGCTCACCGCCGCCCTAGCTCCCCCCCGACCTCTCGCCACGGTCACCCGAGCCCGCAGCGCCGTTTCGCCCGCGCCTGCGCGACACAAATGGCGGTCCACTGTGGCCGAGTGGCTTCGCTGCTGCACCGTCAACGCTGACCGCCGGCTCGACCTCACCGTCACACCCGCTCCCTCCCAGTGACCTGCGCGAGGCCAACCGGAGCCGACGACACCCCCCGGCCGAACGCTGACGACCTCGCGCCGTCGCCCATGGCTCTCCATCCGGCCCACGGCCAAGCCGCGGCCACCGCACCGCCCGCCGACCTGCAGCGCGGCTTCGCCTCGGCTCCCCAAGGTCCGTAGTGCCATTTCGGCAGCTCGCCGGCGAACCGAGCGGCACCCATGGCGCGTCACCGCACGCACGCACCGACCCGACGTCCCCACCGCCCGCGCCGCCCCCTGAGCCATCCGATCCCGCGCGGATGGCCGGGATTAGATCCCCGCAAAGGGGTATGCCCCTGGTCCACCATGGACCGGTGGACCGAAGCCCCGCGTTCGGTCCACGGCAGCCCCGTGGACCCGACCAGCCGCATCGTGCCGCGTGGCGACCGGCCGGTCCCCACCGACAACCCTCGCGCATTTTGCAGAAAGGTCCTCACACTTTTGTTAAATCAAACCGGAGTCCAGAGTTCGTTTAATTTCAGTTTTAATTCAAAATACTTTGATTTTATTTACAGAAATGCCATCCATTTTCAAATGCTTATAAAAGATGTGTTTTAACTCCGTTTTCATTTAAACAAATTGTGTTAGATTTGTAGAGTTGTTTTCTACATGATGAAATCATAATCAACTTTGTTTTGAAACTTTGAAAATAATTATTTATTCAAAGGCTTTAAATATATTTTTTAAATTCCTAAAACTTGTTTAGATCATATCTTCTCCGTTTTAAATCAAAATTGACCCGTTCAAGTTGCGTTGGTTTTGTAACGACGTAATCTATTCAGTAGTGTCTTTTAAATCTATGTTAATAGATCTTTAATTTCATGGTTAATCCTTAACTTGATTAAATACTATGCAAATATGCTTTATAAATAAAATATGCATAGTTCCACTTTAGTTCTAATTCAGTTTTAAAATCTAAATATAAGTTTGACTTAATCAAACTTAGGTATTTCTCTGAAGTACCTTGTTCATCTTTTTTGATAACTAAAACTAATAAAGCTTTTAGTTTTCTTTTTAAAAGCTAATCTACCGTTAGTTGTAGCTTGATCACCGTAGCTCCGTTTAGCGTGTTCTTCGCGACTTCGTGATCTTAGCAACGCATAGTTTTCTTTCTAAATTATTTTCATTGATTGGTGTACTGTTCTAAATAGATATGCATGTATGCTATGTATGTTTGATCAGGTGTTTGAGTGGTGTATGTGATCTTGTCCAATCGGTGAGTGTTACGTTGGTGATCAAGAAGTGGTGTTTTCAGAAGATCTTTTGAAGAAGTTGATATTTGAAAAAGGATCTAAGTTTAAGGCAAGTATAGCATGGGATCTTCCTTGTTTTCCTATTCACCTTAATTACATAATTCATATGCATGTGTCTACCTTGTTACCCTTAAGGAATACCTAGATTTGATATCATGTACCTTGTTACCTTTGAGGGTTTGCATTGGGTAGATCAAAAGCTAGTGCTATTAAAGAATAACCATGATCTTGTAACTTGACTAATGACATATGCAATAATGATAAAAGATGACTTTTTAGCAACGTGGACTATAGGTGGAACATCAGGAACTCACACCTGTGTTCTCACTCATAGGGATATTTCTATAAGTTGATTCCCCTAGGAAAACAGTGCTACCATAAGCTATATGGCTCTGGCTTGATTTAGTACTAGACTTTTACTAGTTCGTAGTAGCTTACCTGAAAAGGGCGCAAGAGGGGCTCTGACTTGTTTGGGCTTAACCTACCTAGGGGGTGGCACTGCGGTGACCCCTGGGAGGGGAGTCCCAGCTTTTCACTGAGGAAACTTGTAGCGGGTTGCTACTTATTAGTGGAACCTATGAAAGGTCTCGTAGTGAACCCTGTCGACATTCCTTGGAAGTGGGTTAAGAGGCTAGCTACCTTGGGCAAAAGGGTAAATCATGACTTGTGGGTAAAGAGGTACGACCTTTGTAGAGTGTGAAACTATCATGATAGCCGTGCTCACGGTTATGAGCGGCTTGGGATCCTTACTATGTGATGTCCTTATGTCATAGTTCATCAGCTGTTATTAATCATAAGTTATTGTTATTTGTTCATATAAGCATTATATCTTATTATCTTGATCATGTGGTTATTTGGTCTTATGAAGAACTTGATACTACTCAATTGCTAAAATCATGACTTACTAAAAGCTAATACAGTTAAACCCGTGTATATCCTTTTTGAGCGTCATGAACCCCCTATTATACTTGCTGAGCCTGGTGAGCTGGCGCTTGTTGTCATCACCTTTAAAAATCCCGGTTGGGTACCAGATTTCAAGAGCCGAAAGAGATAGGCTTGTGATCAACCAGTCGGTTGGTACCTGTGGACTTGGAGTCTTCACCCAAAGATCGGAGTTATTGTTCCGCTGTTTGCTGCTTAAGGTTATCCTTTATGACCTTATATGTTATATATTTCAGGTATTGTCTTTTGATATTACCTTGTTCTATGGCTATATGTGAGATTTGACTTCCTGGGCTCACATATAGGGTATATATGGTTTTGTTCTTAAAACCGGGTGTTACACAATTGCTTCATGAATCAAATTCCAGAGGACACGAGGAGGTTAAGGCCTCCATTCTCGATCAACAAGTTCAAGTGTTTACATGGATGAGTCACCTAATCATCTACAGATCTCAAAGCATGAAAACTAGAGAGAGAGAGAGAAACTAGAGAGGTGGGAGGAATGAATGAGGGAATGAAAGAGGTGAGGGTGCTAAGCGCCCCATCATCCTTATTTAATGGCGCGTTTGGACATTTCCAAAACACCCCCTAGATACATGAGCGAATCACCTAGCCCTAAGACATTGTGATCCAACTCTATCATGATATCTCCTTCCTATTCATTGGACGTCCCCACTTTGTGCCTAGACTTGTCATCGCCTGGACGCAACCTCCAGGATTCCGCCATGTGCCAACCCCGCTTCCTTAGAAGCTCCGCCTAGGTTTTGAGACCTAAACCACCAAACCATTTGCGAGTAGCTTACTCCATACATATCCCCCTCTCCTCGACAAGTGTCACCTCATCCTCGATCACCCGAGCACCAAGTCTTGTAGAGCCTTCCTGCTCAACATGCTCGCCCGCTGTCTTGAATTGGTCAACACGGTCACCTCCATGTCTTCTAGCACTTGTCAATTCCCCAAGTCTCAGCCACCATGGCTAGTCCTCCGACCCTCCGTCCCTTAGTTCAAGCCTCACATCCGCCCTTCACCACTTTCAGTCCATCGAAATAGCACATCTCTACTTGACCTTCACCACGCCATTGACTACCGCCTCCGAGCTCAACACATGCGCAACACAAGCCAAGAGACATGCACATCCTGCTTTCGCAATGGATTAAATGAACACACTCAACCAGAAATGGCTTCATGTTGGCAATACACTCATCATAAAACTGAACTACATGAGCACTTATCAACCATGTGCTCGTAGTAATGGTGCTAGAATGCTTGTTTGTATTTCTTATGTCTCTTGGATAATTTTGCAAGCACACAAAATATACGTATTGTAGCACTTCACCTGGGAGTTTTCTAAGATATCGCTATTTGTTTTATCCCAAGGGAAGCGATAACCAGGAATGATAATAAAAGAGAGATCCTTATAATTGTTGACATTTCTAATGACATTACCAAAAAGAAGTCCCCGACAACAGCGCTAGAAATGCTTGTTGACATTTCTCAATGTCATCGCTAATTGAGAGATTACTAGCAACAACTTAGAAATGTAGGGTCACATCTATGAAAGGTCCTTGTGTGATTTTGGTAATTGAGTGACAACTTAGGTGGACTAATATGTGTCTAAGTGATATATACACAGGAGATTAGTTCACAGGTGATTGTGTGATGAAGGAGCTTAATGCACATGAAACATGACATGGAGTCATATGACCAAGGTGGAGAAGATCAAGATGAGGCTTGGCTTGATGGACCGGTTGCAAGTGTGAAGGGCAAGCGGGTGATGCTTGGCGCCGATGGACCAAGGCAACGGTGAAGAGCAAGTGAGGTCAAGATCGATGAACCAATATAGTCATGTGATGATATGGAGTGGATCATATCATTTGACAAGTGTTTGGTGCATGTGTTGCATCAACATTGGAGATGGAGATGGAATGGAATGCGCAAGACAAAGGTATAACCTATAGGGCATTTCATTTCACCGGTCATTGGTGTGTAGAGAAGTTTATGACCGGGTTTAGGATATATAGCCGTACTATCAAGAGGGGCAAACTTGTTTGCATAACGGTTATCTAGTGCCACCGTGAGCGATCTAACTTTGCGATGTATTAGGATCGAGTGGTGCGGTGAGAAGCAAGTGAAAAATGCTTTGAAAATAATTGTGAAAATGCTAACACACATGCACAAGGTGGTGATCACATTTGTGTTAGCACATGAGAAGCAAAGGAAGAAGTGCGGAGGAGTCTCGGCTGAAAACCAAGCTCCGGACGCTAGGGCCAAGGGGCTCCGGACCATTGCGCTTGAGTCAGGAACCAAACCCTAGGTTCGGCTCTGTCTATGAGCTTCGGACGCTCGGTGGAGCGAGTCCGGACGCTGAGGCTTGGGCGGTCCGGACCATCGGCGTTGCGTCCGGTCGCCTGCCCCCTTGACTACGCTGTGCTGACTGAGGAGGTCCGGACGTTGTCTGCCGTCCGGACAGGGAACTCTGGACGTGCGTCCAGAAGAAAAGTGCTCTTGGGGAGCTCTCTACTCGAATCCGGACGCGGGTGCGCATTGGTCCGGACTGGGATCCAGACGCGTCCGGAGACACGTGGAGGCGCGAGGCGAGCACGCCAACGGATCTTTCAAATGAGAAGAAGGTTCCAGACGCATGCGGTATGGTTTGGACCCCCCATGAGGTTGCGTCCGGAGGTGGCGCAGGAAGCTTAGTGTGTGGGAAAAATGGCTAGTTTCGTTGGTGTGGCTATTTATAGCCCTTGGACGGCCCTTGGGGCTAGCTGGGCACCCTTGGGCCTTTGTGGCTTGTGTAGGTGTGCTTGGGAGCCCTCTAACTCACTTGTGCAAGCAATGAGAGAAATTCGATTGCGAGTGAGTGATCTCTAGTGCGTTGCTTTGAGAGATAGCTTCGTGTGGCACTAGGTGATCATGTTGCAAGCTCGTGGTGCTTGTTACTCTTGGAGGTTTCCACCTCCTAGACGGCTTGGTGGTTGTGGCTCCGTTGAAGCCCGCGAGTAGATTGTGCGGCGCTCCAGAGAAGAGCTTGTGAGGGGCATTGTGCTCGCCCCGCGAGAGACCGCGAAGAGCAACTCTAGTTGAAGGTATCGTTGAGTGCCCTCATCTTGTGTTGGTTAGGCGGCAACCCTTGAGGGGGTTAGGCGAGTGAGGCCTGTAAAAAGTCGTAAACCTCCAAGTGAGTGAGCCGATACAACGAGGACTAGCTTGGTGGCGACCAAGTGAACCTCGGGAGAAAAATCACCGTGTCAACCTTGTTCATCTTCTCGGTGGTTTGCATTCTCCAAATCACTAGCTTGTATTTACTTTCATATACTTGTGCTAGTGAGTAGTTGTTGCTCTTATAACTAGTTTAGCTTGTGTGGCTTGCCTAGTTACCTTCTAGCTTGTGTAGCATAGAAGTAGTTCTTGCGTGGCTAATTGGCTTGAGTAGCCTTGTTAGTCACATTGCTTAGTTTGTGTAGCTAAGTAAGTTGAGCTCTCTAGTTGACTTGTGTAGTCTTGCTAGAGAGCATTGCTAGTGAGCTTAGGTGCTTTGTGCTTTGCTTACTAGTATGTGTAGGAGCTCCCAGTTTGCTTAGAGTACTAGTTGCTTAGGTTTGTGTGACCTTGCAACCTAGACTTGTTTAGGTGAGCTTCCTAGCTTGGCACCTTAGTAAGCCCAATTAGTATACTTTGCTAGGTGCTAAAGTTATAGATAGAGGGGTGTAGTCTTGGCTAGACCGATAGTTTTAATTCCGCATTTGTTTCGGTTTGCCGCTGCGCATAAGTTTTTAGAAAAGACTATTCACCCCCCTCTAGTCCGCCATCTCGACCCTTCAATCTGCTAGAATCACTTAAGTTAAGTTGTCATCCCTAACATGACACTAGAGACATGAAAGTATTTATAATCATGGCACTTACTCGAAAGATATAGAATAAAGGTTATTCGCAAGCGCACGGATAAAATACACCTGTTGTAGCATTTCACCCAGGAAAGTTTTAGGTATCGTTATTTATACTTTACCACTGGGAAGGATCTAGGAGGTATAAAGGTAACAACAGCTATAACTTTTACACACACACACACACACTCATAATAGGGAATCAATCTAATAATAAAGATAATAAAGATATATGATAAAGATATGTCTAGGATTATCTCAAAGCACTGCCATCTATAGCACTAGCATTGACAAGAATAGAAGATAAAAAACTAACTCCTATGTCATTCTAATTATAAGCCATAGCCTACCCTAATTAGTGCAATACATCTAGCTATCATAGTTAAATTATATTTATGTATATATTCAAGCGACAATCACTAAGCCCGACTGAGAACATAGCTCAATTGTGACCTATGAATATACATCATGCACAGTCCTATATTCAAGGAGTGGACTACAGAGGACTCAACGGAATGTCACACCTGCGATCTACCACATGGCTCGGAACATAGGGAACATTCACAGATAAACAAGGTCTAAGCACCATGCTTATACAATATTTATCACCCACCCATTGATCTAATGAATTAGCGCTATACGAAGATGAGTATAAACATGAACATAATCTATGTATGCTAGATATATAATCAAAGTAAATGATGAACATTATAATTAATAATGCATAAACAACTAAGCATGTAGTCATATCTAGAAAAATAAGATTCAACTAGAACAAGAATAAGAACTAGAAGAATAGAGATGAACTAGAAGATGAACAATTATGAACTAGATGAATATTATTGTCTTACAAGAGAGAATTACAAGGGTTATTTACTGAGTATCCTCATGACTAATCTAGAATCCAAGCTATGCTTGCTACCTCTAATTCTATTCTAATTTAGTTATGCCCTAGATATGGTGGAGCTCGAGGGTTATCCTTTCAAGGGACACCTTGTTGGTGGCCACTAAACTCCAAATATAACTATCAACTATTGCATGAAATGATAAGAAATAAACTACAAAGCATAGTTGTAGGGTTTGATTCTAACGAGTTCCACGAGTTGTGGTGTTCTTACTTATTTTGTAGGATATTCAAGTTTCACTACATAAAAGTACCTAAAATAAGGAATTGGGGTACACCATTGCGAAGAGCTCGTCGAGCCGATCGAAACAGATCTATCACTTGCTATATTTGGAGCTCTAATGAGAAAGATATCAACACCGCAACGGAATTCAGCTTGGGAACAATCTAGAACATACCAGAACAATCACCCACCATATGTTTGAGGGGCTAAACTGATAGAATTCAATAGCTTTGGTGAATCTATATTTTTCAGGGACTAAACCAGGATCTAGAAAGGGGAGAATCCCACCACAACATGTTTTCTTGCGCAAACGGATTGGAAATTAGCACTAGAAGACTCTAGAGGACACCAGAGACCACGAGAAAGAAGCGTGAGCCGAGGCGCCGCCAGGTGGGGCCGACCGACCCCACCCCTGGCCAGCTGGCCCTCTACAGTAACAGTTTCTAATATCCTTCTGGAAGCTTCCTTCACCGCCTCCTAGGATGCATCTCCACCACATGTCAAGGTTGGTTTGATCCGAGGGCTACGGTTGATCCCACCGGGCTATAAATAGAGGGGCAAACCCCCCTGAAGATCCATCGAAGATCCATCATCTACCTACAGAGCAAAAGCTAGGGTTTCAATTCTCCATCCAAGTAGAAGTAGAGGTCCCTTTAGTTGTCTAGATCTAGTTCTTCTAGTTCATCAAGTTCTAGTTCATCTAGTTTTAATTAGAGGTGGGAGAGGAGAAAGCTAGGAGGAGTCGGATCTGTCGGATCTTCCTGAATGTTGTACTTCTGTAGTATCTGGTTCATCTTTGAGCAATCTCTAGTTTCGTCAATTCACAATTCCTGAGTTCTTAATTTACTTTCAGTATTTACATTCAAGTTATTTATTTGATTCCTGCTTGCATCAAGTGCTTTAGTCTTTGCAAAGCTAGAGTACATAGTAATTAATAGATTAGGCGTGGTGCTTAGTCTTGCGATTACCTAGAATTGCAGCCAACCTTCATGGATAGTTGTGGTAGCCCTAGGTGGTGACAACCCTAAAGGCTGACGTATTCCACCACGTTAGGGTTGGTTTCCGTTGGATAGAGCTTCCTAGCCCCCTTCTCATCCCTTTCCGTGGCTAGTGTTCTGATGTCCCAATATAGATAATCTTGAAGTATCTTTGATTCTTAGATCAACTAAAGAACTCTTAGGAAACTTACTCTCTACCCACCAAAATAATATATCTTATCTATCCTTGGACGATCTTCTTTTGTTGCTAGCTCACTTCACGTTCCCCGTGGAAATCGATACCCTTGGAATACTCCTGGGTGAAAGCTATAGGGGTATCTGTGTGCTTGCGGATTTATCTATGTGTGTAATAAATACCAACACACCTCTTGACTAATCTAAGATGATTGTATGAGATTGATTGACTCCTGGGAGGGGGGGTCTAGGGCTTCTTATATAGCCCAGTGGGATAAACCGCAGCCCTTAGATCAAACCGACCTTGAACAACGGCTTAGATTGGATCTTAATGTCGGTTAGGGGGTAGCGTAACCGAATGGGACTCGAACTCCTTGGGAAGAGGCCGGCTGACCTAGGGTGGGGCCGACCAGCCCCACCTGGCAGCCTCTCGGCTCCCGCCATCTTCTAGAGTTCTCTTGCACCTTTTAGAGTCTTCCCATGTTGGTTTCCTTCCCAATTACACGTTATCTCAATCCATGGTAGTTGTACCTTGATTCCAACTATTGTTTTCCCTGTTTAATCCCTAGAAAATCATAATTCACCAAAACTATAGAATATTGTCAGTTTAAATCCTATTCTATGTTGGTGATTGCTTTTATACCCTTCTCCTTAGTTTAATTGATCTTTAAATATAGTAGTTAATTACCGTCAACAATAATTACCACAACTTAGTATTAATTAATGTTAGGGGGTAATCGAAATATGATAGCAAGGTGATGATACCCAAACTAAGATAAAGTTAAATAAAAGATAACTAGTAAGTATAGCTAGATGGGAGGACAACGAGTGAGTAAAGGATTTCTATGATCCAAACTTTACCTCTAGGAACTTAACTCAGACACACAATTGTTATACAAAAATATTGCTACCTCACAACATGTATCTAAATGATAGGCAAAACAATAGGGAGTGAAACCCTATCTGAGGTGACTATAATTTTATGGTAGCCTTATCTTTTAAGAACTTGCCTTCAACATGTGATAAAATACAGAGACTAGACAAGGATGTCACCATCTGCTAGCTTCCACAACTATAATGTATAAGCACCACACTTACACCTTCTCTCATTACTCTAATTGAGATCTTAGGCAAACTAGAGTACCCTATGATAGACGATGATCCCATACAAGTGTTGGTGTAGGATCACAATCTATTATATAGAAACTATATGCTAAGATAATACACAACAATAATATAACTAGTATGATATTGCATAAAGTAGAGACTAACAAAAGTAAAGTAAGGATAATATATTGAATATGCAAAGTTTTATAGAAGAAGGAAAGATACAAGAGTTATACCTGAGAAGATGACTCTAGAAAACCATGAGCGAGCTTGACTCGACTTAACTCCCACATTAGACACACTACTAAGAGAGTGGAACTACACTAATCTTCACTTGTGGCTTGAATGCACCCCTTAGAGAGGGGGTGTATTGGTATTTCTTAACATATGCATGATAAATCTGCAAGCACACAAATATACAGTTGTAGCACTTCAACCGGTGGTATTAAGGGTATCGATTTCTCAGGGAATGAGGCAAACAAAGGTAACTTATAGCCTAGACACCACATCTATGCTACAAGTTACTATTCTAGCGGTGGTTAGGACCTTCTATCTTTATCAGGAGTCTTCTTACTAGAATAAATGTAATGAGGACATCAACACCACATCTACACCCACACCTACACCACTTGTCCCTATTACTCATACTCATGCCTGTCAGCTCAATCATCAAGTAAGTTCATTCTTAAACTCTTCTCTATCATATTTAGCAATGGAGACTTGATGATGAGACCGTGCCAAGGCAATCAACATTCACCATTAGTTCTAAGTATCCATTCAAGGTGAAAGCTACACTTTATTCTAATTCCTTTTGACTTCCAACTATACAACTACTACTTGGTTTATATGATTATAGATTCAAACACCTTGGTGTGATGGAAGAAGAAGATCTTGATGTTATCACCATACTACAAAGCGATGTCCTAGTACAATTCTTTGGATTGGAAGAATTAGAGTCGAGGACGACTCCTTTTCAAGAGGGGGAAGATGATGAGGACATCTCAGCCATGCACGCTACTTCAAATACTAAGCATACAATTCAAGGTCCAGTCACAAGAAGTCGCGCTAGGAAACTCCAAGAGCAGGTGAATTCATTCCTTATTGATTTTAATCTTGATAATTCTAAGAATGTTATACTACCTAAGTGTTCTACTTTGGTTGTACTTAGGTATACACATCAAGAGGAGGATGTTACTCTACATGAAGAAAAGCTACAGACCAAAAAACAGACCAGTAGAAGAAACATACCAGTTCTCTCAGGAAGAAGAAAAGCAACAGACCAGTTCGGACCAGTCCAGAAAAGCAACAGACCAGTTGTCCAAAATGGACCAGTTCGGACCAGTGGAGTCCAAAATAGACCAGTTAAAGAAATGATCATATCTCTCTACTCCGAAAAACTTTTGAGGCCAATGAGGACATTTTGGAAAGTTATTCAAATCTACTTTCGAATGCAACAAACCTCACCGCTTATGGACGTTCCAATTTTGAGATACTAACAGATTAGTGAAAACTGCTCAGAAGGTGAATGGTTTCACATGACAGAATGTTGGTACAACTTTCCATGCAAAACTGTACCATTCTATAATGTTTCGTGATGCGTGGTATACATGTCTGGAAAGCTCCTCAAGTCTACTTTCACACCCAACAAACGGCTCGTCATTTGGACTTCCTATTGACACGAAATGTGACGCACTGTGCCTAACACACAGCAAGCGGAAAGCGTAGCTTCAATCGGGTGCCCGAGTGTTTCGAAATCCGGAAACGTGCCAGACAGTTTGACCTGAAACTAACAAGGGATGAAAATCATTAGATATAAAACTAGAACATGCAAGGTGAAACCAGACAATTCCATATATACAGCCCTGAAACCACTTACGACGACATACAACTATAGAAGCTGTCTGCCAACAAGTTTTATAGATCATTCGGCTAAAACAAACAATGAGCACGTAAAGAGTTGATTGCCGAACATGCATGCATGAGAAAGTACATATGAACGAATCATCATTAAATATGAATTAAAGCATAACCAACTCGGCTATGCAACCGAATTGGGGTCCATGATGAAGGAACACGTAAGCAAACACGATCAAACCAATCTAAAGCTTGTATCCGCCGCACGACACCTAACTTTATAAAAGCTCAAACGTAGTTAACATGCATGAACCCGCAGCACGTAACAATCTAGATGAAACCAATTCGGCTATTATGAGTATAAGATCTATTTATGGGTATCTACTCATACACAAAACATAAGCGAAGACTTCTTGATTGTCAAGCAAGGATCCGTCGCACGATCATTGAAAACAAACAAGACTACTTGTATCAACATCTAAATCCACCGCATGATACTAGACATGATAACAAGGTTGCCGGGACTTACGGAGGTCGACGGATCGATGGTTCCTCTCGAAGAACTCGACGACACGACAAAGGACTCGAAATTGCCACGGGGCCGGTTGTATTGTATTGGTCGTGACATGAGTCCTAAAAGGACACGGTTACAAAATATTATAGGAAAAACATGATATCTTTGACTTTAATTTCCTCTGGAGTCTTTATTGCCTTAATTGTTGCGGTCTTCGTTGCCCGATCAGCCTTTTGCTTGCCATTTTTGTCGCTTCTTCAACGGAAAACGGCTCCTCCTTAGAATAACCGACCGCATGATCATTTAGACGAACCTTTGGTGATTAGCCGACCGCACGGACATTTGCCGACTTCTTTGGAAACTGGCCGACCGCACAGACGCCTGCCGAATGCTCTGAGTTCTGCACTGGCCCACCTGTCATCTTTCTGAGCATACCAAAATCCAGTGTTAACACATGCCCCCTCAATTTTGGGATAAAAGTCATTTTATCCAGAAATTGACTACAAGCTCCCCCTTTTCCTCTAGGTCAACACTGTTCAACATCGCAGCCGTCGCCCAGAAAATCCAAGCCCTAACTGGTTATTGGATCTACTTCAACTCTCCAATGGCGACCCAGGATGAAATCCCAGAGGTAAGCTTCATTCGCCTCCACGCATTCGACAATTCTCAATTGATCTCTTACTATTCCCCTAATTCATTCGTTTTTTCCCGATTTTGTTATTCTTTGAAGGAATACAAGAACCATATTCTGATCCCTTATGCTGCACACCCCGATTCGTACCTCCTCGGTCCAATGGGGAATCCCGACCCAACCGAGATCATTGAGAAGGAAACTTCAAGAATCCCTTTCAAGTCTGGAGTCACCCCGCCAAACCAATGGCCAAACACTTTCAAGACTTGGCCGTTTCCCCCAATTGTTGGATGGCGGAACTGGTACAGAAGGATGCTGGAAAAAAGTAGTAGCCATTGGGATGTTCAGGACATCAACCATTGCCTGGAATTATCCCTGTCAGAGACACCTAGAAATGAACCCCTCCTGATAGCAGCTGCTCATTTCTGGTCTGATGTCGTCAACGCCTTTGTCTTCGGCCATGGTATGATGAACCCTACCTTGGCTGATGTCTTCATGATGACTAGCCTGAATGTATTTCAACCAGTATACCCTTACAAGTATAAAAACAAAAGCAACCAGAAGGCTGTCAAATCTGGAGGTGGATGGGTTGGATACATTCAAACTTATATGGAAGCGTCTGGTGCCGTTTCTGACAAGGAATACAGGGCCTTCATGAACATGTGGCTATGCAAGTTCATTTTCTGCGGAAAATCCAATGAACCAACCTTAAATCACATGATGATGGCTGATGATCTAGTTGCAGGCACATTAATCCCTTTGGGAAAATACCTCCTAGGATCTGTCTATCATATGATGCATCAGGTCACTGCTCAGATGCACCATGGTAAGGAGATTTCTTGTGTGAGTGGTCCTTGGTGGTTCATCCAGATGTGGTTGCAGCTCTATATGCACCAGACAATGCCTGTGTCCCTCCAAAATTTGAGTTTCCCTTCAGTTAACTATGCTGAAGGCAGTGCAATAAAGGTAAAAAACTGTCAGACTTATGGAGAAGCAGCTTCTTCTATCATCACTGACATGGATATTGGTCATCTTTTCAAGCTATTCTTCAAAGGTTTTAGCAATGTTCTTTGGCTTCCTTATAGAGAAAATGACAATCTGACCCTGCCTTGAAAATTTAGCTTTGAGTCTGGCTGTTCTGACAAGATAGCTATAGAGATTTTCAACTCTTTTATCAAACCTTGCATTTTGCTAGCCGAATTTCATCATGGGAGGTTAGTACAATCTTCCTATGAATTCTACTATCCAAATATGGCATCCAGACAACTAGGATGTGGACAGTTGCCCCCAAGACCCTTCTTCTCTACAACCATAAAGTACAGGGAGCTGATCACAAGTAAAATAGAAGCTAAGAAAGTTTTTGAGTTTGGATGGGACTTGCCAACATACTCCCTCCGTCCCTTTATATACGTCGTCCGGAAAGCGTGTCTATGAGGGAAACACGGCTTTCTAGAGACAGACATTTAGGGACAGAGGGAGTATGAACCTTCTCCATTTGGGATAGTGGATGCTGCTCACACCTCCTTTGCTTCCTGGTGGCAAGAATGGCACAATCACATCTTTAACATACCAGTGCACCCTTTATGCCAAGATCTACAACTATAATTTGCCTCTGATAGTGAGGTAATTTCATTATACTTGCTACTTCCTATTTTTGAATTCATTTCCTTCCATTTGAAAATACGGCTTATGCACAGGACTTCGAGCCTACTCCTCCTAACAAAGTAGTTAAGTACTACTCAGCCGGACCCAATCCTGCATTGGGTTTTAATGCCCCAACTCTGGCAACCTTCATGAAGATCCCTGCAGCTATGGCCATTACACCTTCAGGAGGAGAAGACAAAAGGAAAACACTTGAGAATGTCCATGTGTTCAGAAGGATGAGATCCAAAACAGTCAAGAGGTCTCCCAAGATAAAAACCTCTTATTTAGCAATAAATCTTATTCATCAACAATTCTGACCAGCTTTTATCTCAATCATTTCTACTGCAGCCACATGTTGATATTCTAGGTTCAAGCAATGTCTCAACAACAGTGGAAATCCCTCCCCAAGCTTCTACTGAGGATGCAGGGACCCATAAAATCGAAGATACAGAAGCTCATGAAGCTGAAAGCACAGATGTTCATGAAACTTTCCAACTTATTGGTATCATTCGGCTAATCACTTATTTCCCTTCATATGGAATCTTTTCCTTGTTCTTATACTCTTATCATTTGCATTATTGGAAATAGATAAAATCCTAGAAAATTTAGTAGAAGAGCACTCTTCTGGTCCAGCTCCAGGTTCATTATCCCCGGGTATTCAATCAAGCCTTCAATTAGAGCAAGACATCACCCCTCCTGATGATCAACCAACACAACAGTGATATTTTTGCCTCAAGCTACTCCTTTAGTACATCTATCTGGTCGGCTAACACTTCTTTTTTCTTGAGAAGACCACCAAGCCGATTGCCAGTTATTCTTTCACTGTTGATGACTACATCAATGAAAAAGGTGAAGAAACCACCTCTCAGCAGACTCTATCAGTGGAAAATCAAGCTTGGTTGAAGGATATAGCTAGTTTGTTAAATAAGGACATCAACATTCTGGTTCAAGATTTAGATTAGATAAAAGATCTCCTTGAGCTCATCAACCAAGATCTTCCACCTGCCCTCAAAGCTTCCCTCGAATCCGCAGGCCACCTTGATGATTATTTTGCTGTTGTGAAGAGGGCAAATAAAAACATAACCTCTAGGAATGACTTGCAGAACAACAGGTCTCTGAAGAAGCAGGAAGTTAAAGTATTGCACTCCCAAATTCAGACTGCTAAGAATTCATTGGCAACTTTGGAGCCTGAGCTGAAAGTCATGGAGGATGAGAAGATCAAGTTGGAGGCCCAACTAGCCGAGCTGAATGTCAGAATTCAGTCTCACAAGGTCAAGATAATAGATTTGCCAACCTCCATAGAAGCAACCTCATCAAAAATATCATCTACCTCAAAGAAGATCAACAGCTCAAGGCAAGGCTGTCTAACATTCAAAGTTCTGAGAATGAAGACCAGAAGGTGCTGAATAATGTCAGCCGAATCAGAGCTGATGCTTTAGATGCCATCAACCAGCTTCTGAGCTAGTAGAAACATGGTTTTGTAATAGTATAACCATGATATACTCTGTTTTTTAGACAATCGGATATTTCTGTCTTTACCTCTATTCACTTCTGTTTGTATGGAAATGTAATCAGCTCTTTTATTCTCCCGATTAGAATATAGCCGATCACATTTAGCTTTCTGAATCAAAGAAATAACTGACTATTCCTGCCTTTCCGATTCAAAGAAATAGCCGACCGACTCTTGATTTATCCGAGCCTGGCCCAGTCTAGCAACGGCCCATTCGAGATGGGAAAAACCTTAACTCGTCGTTTGGTATTCTCACTCGGCTTATAAATAAACCTTTCTTCTTCTACCCCTGTCAACAGTTACAGTTAAGCATTCTCATCTCCGTCTCCTCCTCTTCTCTTGCTCAAAACCAATCCAGAAGGAAACCCTAGCCCGCACAGTAGCAATGGCAGGAGGTGACAATCGCGGCAAGCGCCCTGCTGAAGGGGAAGCCGAGCATGGCATAACCGGCAGCGCGGGTAAGATTCGGCTCCTTGCCCCCTTGTATTCCCGTTCATTGTCCATCCTTCTAGCCCTGATCCTTGTTCTTACTTTTCAGGATAAGGGTCATCTCTTCCAGCTACAACATCCCTTTCCCTTCGGCGACAATAGCCGAGCCGGGGACTCCATCGACCGACTCCTCTAATTCAAGCTCCTACCACTCCAACCCTTGGGATTTGGAGTCGGGTGCCATGTACGCTCCCTAAACCCACGCGGAGGCGGTTACCTTCAGGGCAAAAGGGATGATGCTCGAGGAGAGTTGGAGAAGATTTCCAAGCAATACGACATCGACCAACTCGAGTGGGAGAACCAGCGGAAATAGTTCTGCGACGCCATCACCGGTCAGTGTAAACAAATCCATTTCATTTCTTCCCTTTCTTCTGATTCATCTATTCATCCGATTGGTGTTCCATCTTTTCAGCGCTTTCTACAGAGGTCGAACGCCTGAAGATTGTGGCGAACAAGATCGCTGACAAGGTGAATGCCCGGGGAGAAACTGCCGAGGCATGCCTTGATGATGCGGATGGTCATATAGATCAGGCCATCATCCAAGGTGTGCACCACGGCGTAGCCCTGGGGTTGGCGGCAATGTCTACCTAGACTAATGAAGACTTCTCCATCATGCCAGTCGGCTTCCGCGGTGGCAGGCCTGCGGAAGATGTTGAGGACATTGACGATCTTCTGGAGAGCTATGAGGATCATGCAACTTTCCTCGCCCAAGCCACCAATGCTCAGTCTATCCTCAACAGACTGTTTGATGAGTAGTTTGTACATAGGAATCATGTAAAAACCACTTGTCTTATAAAATATTATCTATGATTTCCACCTGTTTTTCCTTCATCAATCTTTCTGATAAATCTGAGGAATGTTGCCTGAATCTATATGACATCGCTTTGACTATATTTAAATTTTTTGCTCTAAAGGAGACACATACCGTGTCGGCTATTCTATAAACTCTTAGAGTATTTTTTTCGGCTAAAGGCGATGCTCATACATCGGCTATTTCGTGCATAGAACTCCTTAAATTTACTTATGCAACAACCTCAACACTGGGATAAAATTTCTTAAGAAATCTTCCATTAATAGCTCTAGTAAACTCTTCTCCCAGCAAAGTTTTCATACGCATTACCAGGTGCACACTTTACTATCTAAAAAGGTCCCTCCCAATTTAGAGACCACTTGCCGAAGGCTTTATCTTTTGCTCCAATCGGCAATACAATCTTCCAAACCAAATATCCTTCTACGAATTGCTTCTCTCTGACCTTTCTGTTATAATATTTGGCAACACGCAATTTGTTCTTCTCAATACTTTCCAATGCTTTGAGAGGAACCAAATGTAAATCCTCCAATTCATCCATCATTAGGTCTTTATAATCTTCTTTCCTCAAATCATTTTGCAATGTAACTCGCCTTGAACCCGATTGCAGCTCCCATGGTAACACAACATAATGCCCATAAGCCAACTCATAGGGAGATGCCTGAGTAGACCCATGACAAGACATTCTATAAGCCCATAAAGCCTCATTAAGAACCGAATGCCACTTCTTTGATTTTTCATCAATCTTCTTATGAATAATTTTAATCATGATCTTATTTGATGCTTCAGTTGGCCATTAGCTTGTGCATAATAAGGAGAAGAATTGTATAATTTAATTCCTATATTTTCGGCAAAATCACAAAACTCAAATGAAGTAAATTGAGTTCCTTGATCTGTTGTTATAGTTTGAGGAATTCTAAACCTGTGAATTATATGCTCCTTAACAAAATTCATTATGTTTTCTGATGTAACCTTCTTCAAAGGAATAGCTTCAACCCACTTTGTAAAATAATCAATAGCTAACAGCACAAACTTATGTCCTTCGCTAGAAGGAGGATTAATCTAACCAATTAAATCCATGCCCCATCCTCTAAATGGCCAAGGCTTGATAATTGGGTTCAAAGCCGATGCTGGAGCTCTTTGAATGTTGCCAAATCTCTGACAATCTTGACACCCCTTGTAATATTCAAATCAATCTTCAAGCATGGTCGGCCAAAAATAACCAGTTCTTCTAATTATCCACTTCATTCGGTAAGCCGATTGATGTGCACCACACACCCCTTCATGCACTTCATACATTAGCTCTCTGGCCTCTCCTTTACTCAAACACTTGAAGAGTACCCCATCTATAGACTTATAGTACAACTGATCATCAAGGAGCACAAACTTGAGGGCTTTGTATCTGAGCTTTCGGGAAACCTTCTGTGATGGATTCTTTAAGTAATCAGTAACTTCATTTCTCCAGTCATCAATTACCCGATCCTCATCCAAAGTGCTAATCTCTTGATCCTCTCGGTATCCCGAGGCAGCCTGAGCTAGTTTATTTGCTTCTTCATTATGCCCCCTAGGGATATGATGCAAGGTTGCCACCTGAAAATTCTTCAAAAGCTCTCGGCATTCTTCATAATATTCCCTTAATACATCATTCTTTCACTCATATTGGCCGATCAGTTGGTTAATTACCAACTCAGAATCCCCGAAGATCTCAACAGCGACGACCTTTATTTCAGCAAGAAACCGAAGTCCTCTAAGTAGTGCTTCATACTCTGCTTGATTGTTAGTAACACGAAACTCAATAGGGATAGCATACTTAAAAATCACTCCTCTTGGAGAAATCAAGAGAATACCAGCACCACCACCTTTGCTGCAAGATGAACCATCAAAAAACAAAGTCCAAGGTGCAATATCTATCATGTTAGCAGAAGGATCACGGTGTTGAGTAACAAAATCAGCAATAATTTGACCCTTTACTGGTTTTGCCGATTCGTATTTTAACTCAAATTCTGATAAAGCCAAAATCCATTTGCCAATTCTTTCGTTTAAAATTGGCATTGATAACATATGTTTTATTACATCAAATTCAGAAACTACCACGCATTCGGCATTCAACAAGTAGTGCCTAAGTTTGGTACATGAGTAATACACGCACAGGCAAAGTTTCTCCATAGACGAATACCTTGTCTCTGGATCTAACAGCTTTCGGCTAAGGTAAGCTATCACTCTTTCCTTTCCTTCAAACTCTTGCATGAGGGCCGACCCTATTGTCAGGCTGTCGGCCGCCATGTACAACTTAAAAGGCTTGTCAAGCTGTGGAGGTACCAACACAGGTGGCGCCTTCATGTATTCTTTGATCTCATCAAAAGCCTTTTGTTGTACGTCAACCCATACAAATTCTTGATCCTTTTTAAGCTTTAACAGTGGAGAGAAAGGCAAAACTTTTTCTGATAAATTAGATATGAATCTCCTTACAAAATTAATCTTGCCGAGCAATGACTACAACTCTGTGAGATTAGTTGGAGGCACAACCTTGTCTATTGCTTCCATGCTCTTCTTACCGACTTTGATCCCTCCTTTATGAACTAGAAATCCTAAAAACTCACCAGCCGAGACCCCAAAGGCAAACTTGTTCGGGTTCATCTTCAAACCATGCTTTCTAGTGCACTCTAAAGTCTTCTTTAAATCGGCTAAGTGTCCACCGTGATTTGTAGACTTAACCACCACGTCATCAATATAGATCTCCACGATTTTGCCGATCAACTCGTGAAAAATATAGTTCATGGCTCTCTGATAAGTTGCACTAGCATTCTTTAAACCAAAAGTCATGACGAACCACTCAAATAATCCAATATGTCCAGGACATCTGAAAGCTGTTTTTGAAATATCCTCTATTGCCATAAAGATTTGGTTATAGCCAGCATTACTATCCATAAATCTGATGACTTCATAACCAGCTGCTGCATCGACAAGCAAATCGGCAACCGGCATTGGGTAACCATCCATTGGCGTAACTTTATTGAGATCCCTAAAGTCAATGCAGACCCTCATTTTTCCATTCTTTTTGTATATCGAAACTATGCTCGAAATCCACTCTGCATATCTACATGGCCGAATGAAATTTGCTTATAATAATCTTTCAACTTTCTTTTTCACATCGGCCAGCACCTCCTCTTTGAAAATTTTCCGAGGAGGTTGTTTGTAAGGACGATACCCAGGCTTGATCGACAATCAATGCTCAATAATAGAACAATCCAGTCCAGGCATCTCTGTGTAATCCCAAGCAAAACAATCATTGAACTCTTTCAGAAGGTTTATCAATTTCAATCTATACTCTGGGTCTAAATTTGCACTAATATACATCGGCCTTGGCTTGACATCATCACCAACATTTATTTCTTCTAGCTTATCGGCCGACATAAAGCCACGTCCCAACTTTCCTTTGTTGCCATCGATCGGGTTCCCCATTAAAAATTGCTTTGAGAGCCGACTGCTTGGATCGGCTGTTGATCCTTGTTGAAAACGTTCACAGGACCTTCTTCCCATACTCTTCTAGATAAACAATCGAAGCCATCATATTCCTAGTAAGTAGGCTCTGCAGTAGCAACACTTACCGAATCATCAGCATGAACAACTTCAACATCATCTCCAATCCACTGAATAAGAACCTGATGCATGGTTGAAGGTATGTAGCAGTTAGCATGGATCCAATCTCTCCCTAAGAGCAGACTGTATGCCCCCTTTCCATCGATGACAAAGAAAGTAGTAATCAAGGTTTTTGATCCAATCATCAACTCAACGTGCACATCTCCTCGGGTGTTAGAAGGATTGCCAGCAAAGTCCCTGAGCACCATGTCATTTTTTAGCAGTTCCTCATTGGTCATCCCGAGCTTCCTAAAGGTGGTATAAGGCATAATATTGATGGCAGCTCCTCCATCAACAAACATCTTGGTCAGAGACTTGCCATTGACGTACCCCTTCACATAAAGTGGCTTCAAATGTCGATGTTTGGCTGGCTTATCGAAAACTGCTCGTTCAGTTAGGACAAGTTGAGCCATCAGATCATGATACTCATTCTCATCGAAATATGAGTACACTTCTTCTTGGATATCCTGGTTTTCTGGAGTTAAGAACTCTGATGGAATAAAGAAAGCCATACATACATCAGCCGACTGGTCTTGCTTGTCAGGCTTTTCCTTAGGACGCTACACTTGTTTCTTTTCAGCAACTGTCTGTGCCAACTCTTTGTTCCTCAAGCGTTGTACCCTTCTTTTCTTGCTCTCCCTCAGCCCTGGTGGACACCATTGTCCTTTCTGCCACACGTACTCATGGTGTTCTTCTTCCTCAGTGCCTTCTTCATAATGGATCCACCCTTGATCGGCAAATCTCTTGCTTCGCCGATTTCCAGTGCTGTCCATTTTTACACGTCGATCGTCCTCAGTAAAATGTGCTCTAAGACTTTCATGGACCGGACGGCGGTTGGCCCAAGACTTCCTGTACTATGAATATTGATCATTGCATTCAGGGCAATTATCTTTAGTAGGCAGCTTCAAGCCTTCATTCCAACAATATTTAAAGAACGAGCATCCCCAATGAGATTGTTCCTGCTCTCTCATGTACTCTTGCTCCCTCTGGTACATCTCTTCCTCGTACCTCTGATGTTCCTCCATGAACTCTTGTTCCTCGTAATACCTTCGCTTTCGATACCGTTCTTGCTCCTGTCGCCATTTGTTCAAAAGAATCCGTGTCGTGACTCTGGACTTGGAAGCTTCCCCTCTCTCGGTTCGGCCATTTTGGAACTGAGCCTGTTGTCGAAACTCTTCATTTGTAATTTGCCGATCTGGGTCAACAACACCAGTTTTCTTAGCTCTGTCTGAGGTTAACACTTTCACCTTGCCCTTATCTTTGGAGTTTTCCATAGCAATCATGTTCATGGAGAAAGATACTGTGTTCTGTGCAAAAGGATTAGCATCAATTTTCATCTTCCCATCAAATTTTAGATGCCCTTCGTGAATAGCTTTCTGAATCCGCATTCTGAATACTTGGCAATCATTGATGGAATGAGAATTGGTATTATGGTAACCGCAAAACTTTTTATCTCTCACCCCTTCAGAGCGTAGCATGGGGTGCCCTTCCGGCAACTTGATACGTCCTTCTTTGAGCAACATCTCAAACAACTTGTATGACTTGGAGACATCAAAGTCATACGTGCCCTTCTGCTGCCTCAACCAGCGTTGACTGACCTGAGTTGGTTCTTTCCCCAGACCAATTCGGCTGCGGTTATTTCATCTTCATCATCGTACTCTGCTGCTTCTTCCAGGAAACTTTGATACATCTCATTAGTCACATCACCTTTCTGGAAACGGTTGTCTCTCCTGGACCCTTGAGCCTGATTGCTCATCATGGCCAATCGCTGTGACAGCTAACCAAGGTCATCAAAGTCCATGCCGAACAGCTTCTCTCTAATATTCGGTTGCATGCCCGCTATTGCCATCCCTGAAAACTGGTCATCTGGCAGGTTTAAGGAATAGCAGAGGTTTTTAGTCTCCCTGAACCTGCGGAGATACTCCTGGGGTGTTTCATTGGCTCTCTGCTTCAAGCTCATAAGGTCAACTAGTTTCTTCTCATTAGTGCCTGTAAGTAAATATAAATGAAACTTCTGCTCGAATTCTACCCATGTACCAATGGAATTAGCCGGTAGAGACGTGAACCACGTAAAAGCCGGCCCTGTCAGAGACAACGGGAAATACCGAATCCTCCAAGCTTCATCAGCGGACACCTCTTCGAGCTACATCAAGTATCGGCTGATGTGCTCTATGGTGCTGGTATCACCCTGACCAGAAAACTTGGTCAGGTCTGTGGGAGGTTTTACTCTCGGAGGGAGTGTAACTTGGTTATACCACTCTGGATAAGAGGACTTGTATGCATAGGACTGGCTCTTTGGCTTTAGGCCAAACTGATTCTGCATCATATCCGCCATCCTGTTCATGATAAGGTCAATATTCGAATTGGGAGCTCCATGTGTCTGCCCTTCAAAAGCCAAACCTACAGAGTTCTTATACCCCGGATTCGAGAAAGAGTCAACAACATTGTAATCGGCAAACTCCTGATATCCGTCTCCATACATATTTTTCTGCAACCTGTTCGCAGCTGGAGACACCTTAAAAGCCGATTGTTGGACGTTTCCTTGACGCGTCGAACGCGAGTTGGCCATATGTCATGGGTGGTTGCTGCTTCTGGTGAGGAGTCATCCCACCTTGGTCCATGCCAGGCGCTCCGCTACTCTCAGCAGCTTTCTCCTGGTGCTTAGGCACATGGAACAATGTCGGTCCTTGCATTGGACCAACAACTTCTTTGAAGTATTTATCAGCAGATGGACCAAAAATACTGACCATGATTGTGCGAAAGGTATTCAAGAAAGTTGTATGATGATTTCTCATGGTTTCACTCATGGCCTTGTAAACCATTTCAATCATCTTCTGAGCATCTTCCTCTTCGGTGTAATCAGTCTGATGATGAAGGAGAGTCCTTGGGAGTGACTGTTTCTGAAAAACCTTGTTGCTTTTGTTCTTTGAAAAAGACATCAAGAATTTATGTTGAAACTCATCACATGCTTGCTGGACAATATTCCTCAGGTCTTCTGGCAACTCGTCCATAGTCACGTCCAGAACCTGGCTATTGTCAATTTCAACCATCTTGAGATGTGGTGTCCCACCGAGCGTGCCAAAAAGTGTGTTGACACAAAATGTGACGCATTGTGCCTAACACACAGCAAGCCGGAAAGTGTAGCTTCAATCGGGTGCCCGGGTGTTTCGAAATCCAGAAACATGCCAGTCAGTTTGACCTGAAACTAACAAGGGATGAAAATCATTAGATATAAAACTAGAACATGCAGGGTGAGACCAGACAGTTTCATATATACGGCCCTGAAGCCACTTACGACGACATACAACTATAGAAGTTGTCTGCCAACAAGTTTTATAGATCATTCGGCTAAAACAAACAATGAGCACGTAAAGAGTTGATTGCCGAACATGCATGCATGAGAAAGAACATATGAACGAATCATCATTAAATATGAATTAAAGCATAACCAACTCGGCTATCCAACCGAATTGGGATCTATGATGAAGGAACACGTAAGCAAACACGATCAAACCAATCTAAAGCTTGTATTCGCCGCACGACACCTAACTTTATAAAAGCTCAAACGTAGTTAACATGCATGAACCCGCAACACATAACAATGTATATGAAACCAATTCGGCTATTATGAGTATAAGATCTATTTATGGGTATAAGCAATTACAAAAGCATAAATAAATCTATGAGAAAAGATGAAGCCGAACCGTATCAATCTAGATTGGGACAAAGAGTGTTACAAATATAAAAAATATATATAAACATGCAACACGTAGTAACTTAATGAATCTACTAGATCTTGCCAAATCTAATAGAGTCGATAACTATCTTGCTTTTGCTAGGCATATCGAGCAAGCACCTGCCGCACGGTATCTACTCATACACAAAACATAAGCGAAGACTTCTTGATTGTCAAGCAAGGATCCGTCGCACGATCATTGAAAACAAACAAGACTACTTGTATCAACATCTAAATCCACCACATGATACTAGACATGATAACAAGGTTGTCGGGACTTACGGAGGTCACGGATCGATGGTTCCTCTCGAAGAACTCGATGACATGGCAAAGAACTCGAAATTGGCACGGGGCTGGTTGTATTGTATTGGTTGTGAACAGTTTTTACAATGGCCAAAGATTTATATTTATACCCTGGTCGTGACATGAGTCCTAAAAGGACATGGTTACAAAATATTAAAGGAAAAACATGATATCTTTGACTTTAATTTCCTCCGGAGTCTTCATTGCCTTAATTGTCGCGGTCTTCGTTGCCTGATCGGCCTTTGGCTTGCCGTTTTTGTCGCTTCTTCAACGGAAAACCGCTCCTCCTTAGAATAACCGACCGCATGATCATTTAGCCAAACCTTTGGCGATTAGCCGACCGCACGGACATTTGTCGACTTCTTTGGAAACTGGCCGACCGCATAGACGCTTGCCGAATGTTCTGAGTTCTGCACTGACCCACCTGTCATCTTTCTGAGCATACCAAAATCCAGTGTTAACACTTCCCAATAAAGAATTATGATCATTTTAGTAGAAACTGCTCTGGAGGCCAACACTCACGCGAAGCCACTTCGGGAAGCCATCTCGTGGTGACCTTTCACATAGCCTATCTTCAGAAACTCCTTTTCGTTTTCATACCTATCTAGGAGTGTTGTTCCTAGTATATATATCCCCTGCGACTAAGCTATTAGCAACTTTTGATAATTTGAGAACCTATATGGTATTGCAGCCGAGCTATTGAGTGTCTTACTCAAACCTTTGTTCTTTCTTGTTATTCTTGGACTTGTGAAGTGATTCCTCTGGAATCCCCTATTTCGTGCTCTACGACTTCCGTTCGGCTGCGCTGTATTGTGTGGATTAGTTCCGGATTGTGGTCCTGTGGTCATTCAGAGATCGAGTCGAAGTCTTCGCGGTTTTGGTGCCTCTCTCCCCGTCGCTTGGTCGCTCCAACCTTGGACAGGTATAAAGCTAGTTATCCCCCGCTGTTCGCAGCAAGTTATCGCTTGATTCGTGATCTACTGTAGTGAAGATCGGGTCAATCCCGTACCGATCCATATCGGGTCTTGTCATGTGGTAATCAGAGCTATCGTTGTCATGGTAGGTTTTGTCATCTCCCATTTATATATCCATTTGTTACCATCTATTACTATTTTCGTCTATCACATATTCTTGTGTTTTGTTATATCCTATAGCCCACTAAAAAGCCACAAAAAACCTATAGCCATTTCGTGGTATTGTTACTTTGTGTTCATCTCGTTCATCTTGTTGCTAGTCACCATCGTTGTTCTTCCGCCGTACTCTTGTTTAATATTTATCCGCACCCCTCATATGTTATCTCATGTTTGCTGAAAAAAAGAAGTGATAAAAAAGAGAGAAGGAAAAAACTATAGAAGAAAAAAAGAAGGAAAGTAAAAGGGGTTGTGTTGTGGATTCTATAAATCCAAATTTCATATATGAAATTTCAAGTTTGTGGTGTACTGGACAACAACATTCATATCTTGTTTGAACGGTTTGTCTCACTTAGTTACAATACCATAGCCCTCCTTGAACAGCCACTTATAGCTCCACAAGAATCTGAAATCGGGACGTTCGATTCGTAATCCTTACGACCTCTCAATCACTTCAGTTGAGCTGCTGCACTAGCACTTTCACAGTCCTTGAGAATAGGCAAGAACATTGGTAAGTAAGAGGTGAGGTTGTGTGTTTTCACAAATTTACCTATCCACTTTTCTTGCATAAGTGCTAATATGACATGATCCAATTCTTGTATTCGTGGTGGTCGATATGGAGAAAAAGAATCACCAGTCACACGGACTGAGTTTCGTCAACTACAACACTCTTTAGTGGAGGCCATGGAGATGATATTCGATAAACATCTTCCCGCTCTGGGTGGGCGGACTCCACAACAACATAGCTGGTCCAACTCTCGTTGTGGTCTCGTTGTCCATAGTGGACAGCATGGGAGAGGTGCTCGTGGGCATAGTTTTCGCCCCCCGTGTGCTCATTGATGATGAAGATTATTGTATGTCCTCCCAAAGAAAAATTCAGCAAGAGGCACATGGAAGTTCATATGGACAGCAAAACCCATGTGAGAAAGAGTGCCACCAACCAAAATTGAGTGTGATAGTTCAAAATGAAAATATGAGAGATTCCACTATATGTGAGGAGGAGAGCCACAACATTCATTGTGAGAGAGATAGAAAAAAATCGAGCGAAAAAGAAGATAAATCATGTGAGGAATTATTTACTACTAACATGATAATACCTTCTGCTAGTCCTGTTCATTGTGTGATGCAGGCTCATGAAGCAAAAGATGTGGTGAATTATGACCAGCCCCCAATATTTGATGAGGAAGATGAAGTGATGGTCATGGAAAATGATACATATGCATATGTTGCTTCACAAGATGTTGAAGTATTTGTGCATCAAAACCTATGTGAGAATGCAAGCCATATTACCAATCTAAGAGGGAGTGAAACCACAAATGAGTTGTGTGATTCCACACACTATGAGGTTGAGAGTATCCACAATGTGAGTGTGAGAGATACACCACAAAAAAATGGAGAGTTAGAATGCAAGTCATGTGAGGACATTTTTAAAACTAATACTCTTATCTCTACTCCTAGTCTTGTCTTTCCAAATGTGCAGGTTTGCAACGAGAATAAGCAAGAGATGGCTACTTTCGACATCACCATACTTGTTGAGGGAAGTGAGAAAGTATCCATCTATTCGAACCAATTGTGTGCTGCTCCAAACCTAAACCATGATGAGAAAAATGGTAAAATTTCAGAGGCACAATCCATGATACTTGCACCATTTGAAACTATAAAAGGTAATGAAAACATTTCAGATCTAAGTTTGCAAAATAAAATTGTGAGTAATTGTGATAAGAAACAGGGTTCAAGTGTAATGGATCATAGTGCTGATTTACTAGATTCACATGCTCATCTATGTGCTGAAGTTTTGCAAGTTGATAACCAATGTTCAAACATACATGATCTTTTCTATGCTTTGATATGGTTAATACACATGATGTTGTGGATTCATATATGTGATACATTGCTTACAAATAGATTAGATAGTGTGAAAGTATATACTCATGATGAATTCTTCACAAAAAAATCCCATCCTTCTTGTGTGGGCTATGTCATGTTTGATAAATATGTTGACATCAATAAAATCCTTGAGAATGCTTTTAATATATCATCCTTGAAATCTTTGAATACTCCCTACAGTTGTAAGTTTACATTCAATTTGATTGGACATCATGCTGCAAGTAAGTTCTATGTTTATGCTATTTCCATAACTTGTGATAAGCTTGCTGATTCGAAGTTAAATAGACATTGTAATAATTATTTTGAGCCATATTTTTCTGAACTTGAGATGAAAAGATTGTCTAATAATTTCTATAAAGAGTAAAAAATCTTGTTCCCTGGTTCATATCTTCTATCTAAAGAAACAAATCTTGAGCAAACATGTTTAATTCTTCTACTGGAAAATTTTTCATCATCATTTAAAACCATAGAGTTTGACAGGTACTACTCTGAGCTTTCCAATATGCATGTCAAGAATGTTTCATTCCTATCTTTTGATATATGTGACCTTGCAAAGATGGAACGTGATAACATGAATCAAATTTTTGGCTTGAAAGAAATTTTTGTGCTTCCATCTTCAAAGCTTTTTGCAGGTTGTCCAAAGTTGAAAGAATGTTTCTTACCTAAAAAAGAAAATAATGTGAATATGAACTATAATGAAACAAATGATTATTGGAATTATCATGTACATCCATCCTCTGATTTTTCAAGATTGTTTTCAGGTACACAAAAGTCGTGGATGACTTTTCATAAAGGGAGGGAGGATGATGAGACCGTGCCAAGGCAATCAACATTCACCATTAGTTCTAAGTATTCATTCAAGGTGAAAGCTACACTTTATTCTAATTCCTTTTGGCTTCCAACTATATGGCTACTACTTGGTTTATATGATTATAGATTCAAACACCTTGGTGTGATGGAAGAAGAAGATCTTGATGTTATCACCATACTACAAAGCGATGTCCTAGTACAATTCTTTGGATTGGAAGAATTAGAGTCGGGGACGACTCCTTTTCAAGAGGGGGAAGATGATGAGGACATCTTAGCCATGCACGCTACTTCAAATACTAAGCATACAATTCAAGGTCCACTCACAAGAAGTCGCGCTAAGAAACTCCAAGAGCAGGGGAATTCATTCCTTATTGATTTTAATCTTGATAATTCTAAGAATGTTATACTACCAAGTGTTCTACTTTGGTTGTACTTAGGTATACACATCAAGAGGAGGGTGTTACTCTACATGAAGAAAAGCTACAGACTAAAAAATGGACTAGTAGAAGAAACGGACCAGTTCTCTCAGGAAGAAGAAAAGCAACATATCAGTCGAGAAAAGCAACAGACCAATTGTCCAAAACGGACTAGTTCGAACCAGTGGAGTCCAAAACGGACCAGTTAAAGAAATGATCATATCTCTCTACTCCGAAAAGCTTTTGAGGCCAATGAGGACATTTTGGAAAGTTCTTCAAATCTACTTTCCAATGCAACAAACCTCACCACTTATGGACGTGCCAATTTTGAGATACAAATAGATTAGTGAAGACTTCTCACAAGGTAAATGGTTTCACATGACAGAATGTTGGTACAAATTTCCATGCAAAACTGTACTATTCTATAATGTTTCGTGATGCATGGTATACATGTATGGAAAGCTCTTCAAGTCTACTTTCACACCCAATAAACGGCTCGTCATTTGGACTTCCCAATAAAGAATTATGATCAGTTTAGTAGAAAGTGCTCTGGAGGCCAACAGTCACACGAAGCCACTTCGGGAAGCCATCTCGTGGTGACCTTTCACATAGCCTATCTTCATAAACTCCTGTTCGTTTTCATACCTATCTAAGAGGGTTGTTCCTAGTATATATATCCCCTACGACTAAGCTATTAGCAACTTTTGATAATTTGAGAACCTATATGGTATTGCAGCTGAGCTGTTGAGTGTCTTACTCAAACCTTTGTTCTTCCTTGTTCTTCTTGGACTTGTGAAGTGATTCCTTTGGAATCCCCTATTTCGTGCTCTATGGCTTCCATTCGGCTGCGCCGTATGGTGTGGATTAGTTCCGGATTGTGGTTCTGCGGTCGTTCGGAGATCGAGTCGAAGTCTTCGTGGTTTCGGTGCCTCTCTCCCCGTCGCTTGGTTGCATCCAGCCTTGGACAGGTATAAAGCTAGTTATCCCTCGCTGTTCGCAGCAAGTTATCTCTTGATTCGTGACCTACTATCGTGAAGATCGGGCCAATCCCTTACCAATCCATATCGGGCCTTGTCACTTGTGCACTATTGTTTTGCTTAGGAATGATGGAGAGGAGCAAAAGGGCAGTGGATTAGCGGCGGGTGGATTTGGACTGCAGGACAACACCAACATGTGATTGATGCCACGACTTCATATGGACTCCGATTGGGATGTTCTAGCAATTTTTGAAAAGCTTATCAAGTCTACTTTCCAATGAATTGGCCTCATTGAGATATCTTACCAGATGCTATCAAAGTCACCATTTTGGTACCGAGTCGTTTTCTGTCCATGGTGCTGCATCACCTTATTTTGGGCCGATGGTCCATGTAACAAGTTGATTCCATTAGGGACGCATCCTAGGTTGGAAAACAACCACAACACCCTTGTGGTCATCCTCCCAACTACTTATATGTCTTAGAGCCACCACAAACAGATTAGGTTTTGTTTCATCGAGTTAGCTACGGGTACCGCCTTTCAGCGTGCGTGTTGGATCAACCACCTATCTGATTGTCTTTAGAACCTCTCCATCTTGTGTTCTTAGATTGAAACCATCATATTTACTTGGCAATTGTGTGCTTGTTCTTCTTCTTGTTGTTGGTTCTTCAGTTGCTTGCAGGACGGGAGCCTTAGTGGTTGGTTTCATGTCGCAAGATCACGACAACCATCAGAGGTTGTGTATCAGTTGCTAAAGCGCAACGTCCTTGGATGGTTGTAGTCTGGCTATGAACGTCATCTCCATCCACCAATCGAGTTATCCACCATGTCTCATTGAAAGATCGGGCAGCGATCCCTTCTGGGTCATCATCAAAACATCTCTAGGAAGAACAACAATCATGCAAGTAAATAATGCACAAAGATAACTAATTTAAGAACTGAATACCAGAAGATAACACAAACGCTTACTTCAATTAGCAAGACGATTGTAGAGATACAAGCATAGAGGATTTCTAGAGCTCCAATGATCCTTTTGCTAAGCTAGAGGATGTAGCCGACTAACTCTAGTACCTTTCTAGACTCTTCTCTCTCAAACTTCCTATTCTAATAGCTAGAAGCTAAAGATATGAATGACGCTTTACTTCTTCTTCTCTTATGTATTGATTGAATATTGAATGAATGAATTGGTGGAGCTTCTCCCTTGTTTAAATAGTCCTTCAAGGTTGGTGGAATAGAGAATATTCCTCTTGATACCTATGTAATCAACCTTAGGAACCACCATACAACCGACTAGAGAAATGTAAGGCCCTAGAGGCGGTAAGCCAGGTGGGCCTACACCTTGGGTGGCGCCTCCCTACACCGACCTTCTTTGGTCGGTTGTATAGTAGGCATGAGGTCTATTGTGATAGATTTTGCTCCCCGAATATGAAGTCTTGTAGCCTTTCTATTATTTTTATCAAATATGCTTCTTGGATGGTGCACTTTTGGGTGTTTTCCTGATTATGTCCTTCAAAACAAGTAAATATAATTTGTGGAAATAGTGAGTTTTAGCACGTACCTCTATGTTTTAGTATCTTATTTATATCTTTTGTTAATGAATTGATGGTAATTATTGTTCATTAAGGACCGTCAATAGGGTGTGACCCTCTATTTATTGTAGAGGTTGAGTAGGGATCACTCTAGTGCCATGCTAGCGATCTATGTGCCTCTTAATTCCATCACTTGGATCAAACCATCATTGATCAATGGTGGAGATTGAGGAGATGCACGGAGGCATGGATGAAATCGGTGGGTGAAGCAGGGAGCATAGACTTGGGGGCCGGCTGACCCCCTATGACCTATGTGCCCTGCCTCCTTCTAGAAAGTGTCCCCATGTATCATGGTAAGATTTGGTCACTTCTCTCTAGCGGGATCTTTCATTGTGACCCATGAATCCGTGTGACTTTACCTTGAGCCATTTAGAGAAAACACAAAGTTGATATAAAGGATGGGAATGGCTTTGGGGTGCTTCTCTTGGATCTTGCTACCTTGCCAAGGCTTGGTGAGCCCATAGGGGGGTCACGTGACCCCTTATGTAGCCTTTTTAGGCCCATTTTCTCCCAATTTTCATCTCTTGCATAAACACATCTCAAGACACAAGTGCAACTTGTTATTGGTAAAATATGTTCATGACATGTTATTCTTCCCTTGAATCTGAGGCTGTTGATGGTGTTTTGAGTGTATACTTCCATGTCATTTGTACCATCAATAGATGTGCAGAGGAAGGAAGGACAAGTGGGGATAGGTCCCACTATATAGTGTGGCATGTGGCAAGGTGATGGGATGCGATGAACACAGGGGTGGTGTGGCTTTAGCGACCGTGTGGTCGATGGCCTTCATTAGGTTGCAGGTTTATGTAGATTCGAGGAAAGGTAACTTGGATGTCTTAGTTTTTACTTTATCTTGTAATGGTGGTGTTGACCATGCTATTTTTCTCTTTCTTATTTTCCTCTTTGTGAATTGAGGTGGAAAATCCTAGTAATATTTCTAATGCCAATCAAAATCTCTTGGAGTTTTTACTTTGTCCTTCTTATTCCAATTGATTTCTTAGCACTCTTTCTAGGTAATAGACGCATTACAAGGATATAAAAGATTATTATTCCCATAGAGAAGGGATTAGAAAGGCAAGGATTTTGATAGTGATCTCTTCTTCATATAGGCACATCTTGGGGGCTTCAACTTGTTGCTTTTGGCGATGTTCTTCTTCTTGGTATTTTCTTCGACAATCTTCCAATATGGTTTCACCGATCTCTGGCTTTTTCTTGATTTTTGGAATGAGTTGGCACTTGAATAGGGGACTTATGTGGGTGATTAGTTTTGATCATGGGGGTTTCTTGATGTGGTTAAAGGGGCAGCGGGAGGGGGGGGGCGTTTTTTATAAGTGTCAGATGGCAATGTTAAGGGATTAGGTGCTCTCCATTATTGGTGGCATTGAGTGACATGGTGTGCTGATGTAATTGGGTTCATGGGGGACAGTAGTAGAAGCATCAGGGGTGGAGGTGATAGCACGAGTGGCGTTGTGGAGTGGTGTTGCGTGGTGTTGCAGCTTGCAGTGGGTGGTGGTGTAAGAGGGACAATCACTAGTACACAAGAGTACTATAGAGGTGGTTCTGAACCCATTTTCACTAGCATTCAGAACCGTCTGCGCCGGGGGCCAAAAATGGGAGCTCAATACAGACGGTCACTTAAGAACTGCTAGTGGAAATTCATTTTGTAAGAAATCCGCCCGTAGAAATACTTGTTTTCTATAGGCGGATTTCTTAAGGAATCCGCTTGTAAAAATAGGATTTCTGGTGGTGGATTTTTTTTAAGAAAACCGTTTGTAGAAATAAATTATTTCTACGGGCAGTTTTCTCTATAGAAATCGATTTCTAGTGGTTGTTCAGAACCGTTTGATTTCTACTGACGCACGATAAGTGGCGGTTTGGAACCGTTTGATTTCTACTGACGCACGATAAGTGAAACTGCCTGTACAAATTATTGCACACCGCCACCATAGAGCTATTTTATACTAGTGAATGACACAGTGTGGAGAGGATGACACTAATGTACAGGAAAAATCAGTGTGGGTGCACGGTGTCCGCAACTTTTGCATGTAGTCTATTGTGCACTTTTCTCGGTTGCACAGGTGTGGAATAAATGTATTTGCGGATAGTTATTGATTTCCTTCTTGTCTTTATCTTCTGATGATTCTATCTTTGAATATCTTAGGTAGTTGTCTTCTTTTGTAAGATTTCAAAAGTCCATTTTTGTAGAATGGGGTGAGAGGAAAGAGCACAAGATGAGAAAGAGTCTATTTCTTAATAGAAAGGTAGGAAAGGAGAGGAAGCACAAGGTGAGAAGGGAGATCTATGGGTACTTGTAACTAGATGCAAGAATCACACAAAGAATCAGACCAGGATGAAGAGCACAAACAAAGTTTAGTACCTACTTCTGCATATAGCTTACTGTATGAGTACAATATTTACTATATAGGAACTAATCTTCATACTACCCTGTCAATACTACCTGTATTTTTTGAAGGGATGAGAGGGGAGCAAATCATGTTTTTGAAATACAAGGTCAAGGCAAGGTGACAGACAAGGTTATAAGCAGTATTTTCAAAATGTTTTTTAGAAATTTATTCCTATCTAATGGCCATGCTAAGGTTTTGTCCTACAATCCAAGTATAGCTTTGATACCACCATTTATGATGACTTTCTGAACTTTAAATCCTCTGAGTTTGTAGTATCAACATCATTGTTTTGTTTCTTTTGAGCAACAATCACAATTCTCCTGGGATTCCATGTCTCATCCTCTTGGGATTTTCATGTCTCATCTTTTTGGAATTCAATTTCTCATCCAAAAATCTTCACTTGTTTGCAATTATCTCCTCTACTTGTTCCATCTTCTATAAGCTAGGATTTACACCACTTAGAATATTTAGCCTAAAATCTTCTATTATTTTAGATCCAATCGCGATTATTACTTTCTGAGTATATCATTCTTTATCCTATGTGACTCATCTATTCTTGAGTGCACTTTCAACCAGAGTTGTTGGAATTTGATCCCCATTCACTTGAATATGAATCTCCCAACCTTAGATACGATAATTGAAGGCAGGTCCAACTTTGGAAGCCTAATATTCAGATAAATACTCATAACAGCTTGTTGGATAATTTTGACGTCAAGGAATGCAGTCATATTTGATAATGCCTTGGTTGACATCAATGTTTGGAGGAAGCACTTTAAAGAACTTGGTCGAGTGTGTACTAAGGCCAAGCCAAGTAGAGAGACACAATGTATAGTGTTTTGATCTTTTTATTTAGGGCTTGAAAGCCTTGTAGTTCTAAACCCTTATTATTACCATTCTTTCATTTAATGGAAAAACCAAAAATATAGGTAGGGGACTCCCGTGCTGGTTCGGTTAATTTATCCTATAAGACCACCCTACCTTAGCATATGATATTATGCACACCTTGCTTACTTGGTTGGCATCGCAAGAGAGCACCTGAATATTACGAGACCATGAGCTAAGCACACTTCTTCTGTGTACAATGGGAGGATTACAACAATGGGGGAAAGCAAGGGAAGTGTTCATCTAGGATTCGGGTACATCTCGCTTCGGAGTAACTAATCTACTTCATCAGATGCCACAACTTCATTTTGGGATCATGTGATCCTTCTACTAACCTAGGATGCGGGTCTGTTTCTTCTCTTGGTGCTAAGCTGGCTTGTGCTTATAGGCCATGCTTATCTAGATTCCATCTGAAAGCTCCAAGCTTTGGCTATGGCGGCGGCAACAGTCAAGTCTGTGGGCATTGTCGCGTGGAGGGGAGAGAAGAGAGGAAGAGGAAGTGCATAGGTTTACGAAGCTTTGATGGGATCCATAGTGTTGTTGTTCTTATTTTCTTGGTTGCCGGGATGATGCAACAAATTCGGTATGGCATAGGGCGATGTGGTATTCGCGTTGTCTCACCGGAGATGACTAAGCTGTAAAGTGGGGCCACGGTGTCAGCGGAAGTGAGAGGGGGATGCAGGAGCAGGCTTGGCCTAGGTTAGAGCTAGGGCGAGCTGCTAGGCCTGCCCATGAGAGAGAGGATAGAGGGGAGAAGGGGCGCGGCACAGGCTTGGTGTTGGCGGTCCTTAACGACCGAATCTATTGGCCAACTAAAGTCCAAAAAGGAAGAACTAAGCATAATTTATACACATATGTCTTTCATATTGACATGATTCCACTTGTTGGAAGAACATTGTTTTATAGATCTTATACACAAATACATTGAAAAATAAACCAAAATGCGCAATCCAAAGCGCAAATCAGAATTGCACAAAGAGAAATAAAGAGAAGGCATACAAATATTGCAAATTTGAGCCAGACACCAACATGGAAAGCACCCTGGCCTATTTAGGAACCAACCTCACGAAGTCAGTGGTGGGGCAGTACCACCAGGGGGTAGCCACACCCCTTAGGATCCAATTTGGCCCCACTTCGAAAGGCGGTTCATTAATTGCAGGAAAGGTCAGTTTGATAGGTTTCGATGTATATATCACATGAAACCGACCTCTAACTTGTATAAATAGAGGGGGAGAGCTCTCCATTTAACCCACAACACATCATCTAGAGCTCTACTCTCAAATTGCACTTGTACCTTTTCCTTTTAAGTAGTCTTTTGGAGCTAGGCAAAGCTTCCTTGGAGCTTGATTCTTAGCGTTAGATCTTCGTATGAATAAGAATATGTTTTCCTCCATAGTCTTGTTTTTTGCTTTATCAATATAGTTATGTTTATAAATTAGAGCAACATATTTATGTTACATGTCTAACATATAGAACTTTGTGCCCAACCATTCATATAACTCATATGATTAGAAGTAGAGCTAAGTTAAGGTGGTGGTTCGTCGTGCCTTTAGGTTTGCTCAAGTCCTATGCTTGTTGATCCATTGGGTCAGAGTCCTAGAGAGATTTGGGTAGTTTCTTTATACACGAGCATGGTGCTCGGGTACATGGAACACGCGGATAAATTCCCTACTCCATGGTTGAGGGGTAGGCGGCAGGTGGTGATAGCCCTGTCCGTTGCTTGTAATCCCGGCCCACACGTTCATGTAGGGTGTAGGAGTCTAAAATGCCTCTCAAGTTTGCTGGTAGACAAGTACTTTGGAGGTTTCCCGACCCGTCTTGTCTTCAGTTCTAACTTTCAACCATGTATTTGTATGAACATATGGTATTCTTCGCATAGCTGTATTAGATATGCCTGCTCCGATTAGGAACTATTCTTTTATTCTTTATTCCATCTTCTTGAGATAGGATCGTGTATGTGTCACGCTATCTTTTATCCAAAACATGTTTTCCCCTGCTATGAACATTGGTCTATCATACAAGTATGCTATATAAATTATATACATGCTAGAATCTTTTTACACCAATACCTTCATTTGGGAAAATATAAATAACAATACCCTAATTACTTTCGGGTGAAATGCTACAATGATAATTTCATGTGCTTGTGGAATCATAAACATAAAGAACTACCAAGGGAACTCTGGTGCCATTGCTAATTCTAGTAACTGTGCTAAGAAACGCAAACACTCAGGCTAGCAATGGTGGCCCAAAGTAGGGGAAGGAGAGGGGCCGTGCTCGGGCCGGATAGAGGAAGAGGGAAGAGGATCGAGCCTGAGTTGCTTTTATTTTTCCTAGAATTATTTCCCAAGCTATTTGAATGGATTTGAATTTGAATTTCGAGGGGGGTTTGAATGGTGGAGGGTTTTGGTAATTCAAGGGGAGACCACCAGCACCATGCAGGTGTGACAGGAGGGTAAGTAATCCTAGCCAGACCAATTTTGTGGGGCACCAATGGCATGCATCAACTCTGCCATCTTATGCCTTGCCTCCAAAATCAGCTTGCTCATACCTGCACTGCAAGAAAATTTTGTTCCTTGCCATGCAACCTCAGAACCCCTTTTTTGCACCAAACAGTCCCAGGCCCAATTAGAACTCCATGCAGCTTATAAAAAAGAGACAGTTGCAGCCTATAAGTCTGGCTAGACACTACTACAGAATCGGCAATCACTGTCGGCCCATCACTGCCGGTTGTGTTTGGGTCGGTAGTGATTCCTCTTCACTGCTGGTTCAGTCTCTGACAGACCCCCAATTATCGGGGGCTGGGGCAGAACCGACAGTGAATTACGACATCACTGCCGGTTCGTGGCTTGAACACCGACAGTGATGCCTCTCTGCCGTATCACTGTCGGTTGAAGCCACGAATCGGCAGTGATACGGCTAGGTTTTTATTTAAGCAGGCACTGGCGTGATCCGAAATATTCAGACGCGTGCCAGTGCCCACTCAGCCGCCGCTCCACGCCCTCCACGCCGCCGCAGCACGCCGCCGCCGCCGCGCCTCGCCCTCCACGCTGCCGCAGCACGCCGCTGCCGCCGCGCCTCGCCCTCCACACCGTAGCACGCCACCTCCGCTCCATGCCACGGCCGCCGCCGCCGCCCACGCGCTGCCGCCACCGCGTGAAGGCCGCAGGAGGACGGCGCTCCACGCCACCGTCCTCGCCACGCTACCAAAAGCGTCGCGGACCTTCCTCCACGACGCCAAGCACCGCGGACCTCCGTCCACCTCCCTCCACGGTACTATGGTGTTCGACGAAATGCATATTTCAGATGTTATTTGATATGTTATATGAAATTTAATATGGATAATATATAGATTTGATAGATAGATAGATAGATAGATAGGTAGATAAAGATAGATAGAGAGATAGATAGATAGGGATAGATAATCTTAGTATATGCTATTTGATATGTGATATGAAATTTAATATAGATAATAGATAGGTAGGTAGAGAAAGATAGATATAGAGATAGATAGAGAGAGATAGATAGATAGAGAGGGATATTTCATCTTAGTATATGATATGTGTTATGAAAATTAATATAGATGATAGATAGATAGGTAGAGATAGATAGAGAGATAGATATAGAGAGAGATAGATAGAGAGATAGATAGATAGATAGAGATGAAATATAATCTGAGTATATGTGATTTAATATATAGATGGCTGGACGTCGTAATCTCCCACCACCGGAGGAAATTGGTTGGAATGGTTATTGTACTTGGATGGGTTTCGATCCGGTATTCCCGGTAGCCCCGCGGAATTTCCCAAACATAGTAAGTTAGTTAAAATATGTTTCATATGTATGACTAGATCATCCAAGTTAATTAACATTTCTTATATGTAATGTAGATGATTGATCCAGTTGTTTGGCTTAAAGGAACACTCGCCTATTTTAGTGTTGACAATGTGGATGTTCAGATTAATCGTGTAAACAATGGTCCACAACTACAATGTCGTATTTCACTTTCAATTGCCGTTAGGATGGGTCATGGTCATGGTCGTGGTCGTGGTCATGGCCGCGGTGGTGTTGGCGGGCGCAATGTGTTAGAAATCTCAGAGGTGGGAATACAGACACCCCAGCGTGGTCTTGCTATTAAGTATGTTGTCTTTGCTTGTGTTGTCACTCTCTCAAGAAATAGGATCACACTTCCTACTCTGTCATCAGTGAAGATTGAAGCTATTAATCGCAACATGTATCATGATCTTCGGGGTTTGTGTGCACGAATGGTTCAAAACTCACCAATGGTAAGTTTAAGACTCATAGCTTATACCTAGATTTGTTGTTATATGTTGTCAATATTGCTCTCATAATTAACCCTATACTTATGGGTAGAGGAGTATGACATGACCTACGCAGGGGTAGTTTTGAAGCCATTCTGAACCAAGTAATGGATGCATTGGGTTATGACTGGCAATATGCTGATGAAGAGCCAACACTAACTACTGCAGGATTTCAAGCAAAGTTGGTTGCGACTAAGAAGGGAGACCCACCAACTACTCAACCACCGTTAACCGTTGTTAGTACACCATGTGCTCGTAAGTGTGAAGCAACCGAGAGTGCACTATTTAATACGTTGTTGTTCATCGATGAGATTATTGGTTACAAGATAGGTGACTTACACTTCTCCGAATTGGTAGTACTAAATCGTTGAACTATTGTAATGTACAATAAGTTTAAGACACATCTATGAAATTCTGTAATATAAATGTTGATGGATTTTGTAACATAAATGTTTATGGTTTCTGTAATATAAATGTTGATGGTTTCTGTAATATAATATTGATGATTTCTGTAATATAATGAAAATTATAAAAATTAAATCACTGTCGGATCACTTAGAACCGGCAGTGATATAAAGCATACAATGCTGGTTGGTTAAATGAACTGGCAGTGATGGCTCAAGCATCACTGCCGGTTTGGCATAACCGGCAGTGATGTGATGAGTTCATCACTGCCGAAATGGTTGTGCCGGTTCAAAAACCGCCACTGAAGAGGGGTTTTGAACCGGCACTGATTTGGGTTTCTGCAGTAGTGAGAGGCATGTCTAGAGTTACCAATTAGGGATCAAAGGTGGTCATAGAAGAGTGTGTTTCCTCATGTATATGAACGATCCTCTATGTCTATACGTACTATGATTCAAAAAAATATATCAAGGAAAATTTTCACAAATGTTTGGCCACACTGTGAACTCACGAACAATCCATGTAAATAGCTGCATTAGTATAATATTTGGACAAATCAATGCAACACTGTAGTTGGCGCTAGGTACTTTGATCCTTTGTCTGCCTTATTGTTGTATATGCTTTATCCAATTTCTCTGTTTGATTCAATACTTCATGACCTTGCACAGAAACAGGCCTCCCATCGTTAGGAGCCCTTCATGTCTTTCACAGCTTAGTATTGGCAAGCCAACGGCTGTAGAAAGCCAATGATTCCTGTGGTTTATACTCAGGAACTGTGTGACCAGCACCCTGCGAGACGAACAAACAGGATAGTTAAAAAAATTCACAACTTAGTTTTTTTGTGTGTTTCAATATTTTGTCATTTGATGCTATTTCTTTTTGATTTGGCAGGTTAGTATCGTGTTTGCCAACCCATGGATTAATAGACAAAGTTTAATTTGAAACTGTACCACACCTTAATAGTGGCAAAAGTAAGGCCGCTTTCATATCCTTGGGTGTACCTGAGTAGTAGAGCAAGCAAAAATGTGTAAGCAAGCAACATGTCCTTAATTTCTTTCCATGAGAATATACACATTTGATTCAAACAATGCAAAAAAAATCATTTAACTGAAGATTTCCCTTACGAAAGAAATGTTAACTTTTGTTGGTTATTCTGAATTTCATATCCAAGAATAGTTATTCAACCTCTAGGATAAAACGATTGAAAGATCTTAGGAGAAAAGAATCATTGTTTGTTCAAATACCCAGCAACTTGATCATTGACAATCCATTGTCGCCATGAATCAATGATGCCGTAGCCTAAGGATGCAGTCCATGCTTCAGTCCCGGTGTGAGGTACACACATATCGTGGTCACCGCTGAAACAAATCCAAAAGAAATATAACAAATGAAACTAGCAGCTTTTGTGAGTCTAAGAATGTAAGAGCCTAAAAAATCATATTATACTTCCTCCGTATCCTAAATAGAGGTCGTTTAGGATATGATTATGCATACCAAGGAGTGATTAATTAGGATAATTTTTCCATTCCTACCCCTCTTAAATAGAGTTACGGGTGCATCATATTCGAGGAAGAAACATGGTAGAGATGGCTAGAGCAGTGGTGCTATGGACTGAAAGGTTGTTGGTTTGATCCATCGTGGTCACAATCTTTTTTTGCTGATTACTTGATTCTGCATGTTCTTTCTTTTTGCTGATTACTTGATTTTGCATAGAACCAGATATTTTGTATGGGACGTTGCGGGAGTGGTTTGCATGTCGCGGTTTGCTTGCATGCGCGAGTTACCAAGGAGACGCTTTGCATGGCACGGTGCGGGGGTGGCTTGCATGCGCGAGCGCCAGTTACCGAGGAAGCGAGGAAGCCGAGCGGACGGCGAGGCGCTGCGAGTGAACCCCGAGACCGAGAGACGCAAAAACGCAGCGCAAAAGAAAGGGGAAAACGGCCGACGTGAGAGGGGCAATGGTGAAGGAGAAGGTTAGGGTTTGTCCATGTCAAAGCTCTTGGTATTGGAGTTTTATTTTCTCCTTCTCCTCTTCTCTAGTAATGGTGAAGGAGAAGGATGAAATCGTTTTCTCCATGACGACTTCGTTGAAGACGAGGGCGACAACTTCAGCTTCATCATCTTCATCGACATGACGACATGAAGATCTTTGTTTCCGGACGACGGCATCAAGGCGGAGATGATGTCGTCGTCATGGAATAATTTTCTCCGGTCTTTTTTCGTTTTGTTGTGGTTAGATCTGGCCACAATGAAAGACTAGGGAGAATATCCTTCAAATCAGTCTTCCTTATTCTTCGGTGACAGAAAGAAGAAGAAGACACCAACAAGAAGAAAAAGATCCTCAATTCCACCTACAGGAATGTTGGCCGTCCGTTGTGCATCTGTTCTCAGGCTTGCCGCTATTGCTGGTGCCGAGTATTTGTCTGTGCGGTTATCTATACGAAGCGTAAAAAATGTTTGGTTTTCAGATTTGGAGTTTTTCATGGCGTGGGAATATTTTAGATAAAAATCAGTTTCTGGATATAACTAGTGTAATCCAGAGTGCTTGTAATATGTTGATGTACCCAGCTATTATATAATATAATTCTTCTTACGCCCGCAAAAAAAAAGAGGCGCTGCGAGCCTACGAGGGGTATTCGCGTCCATAACACACCTCGTACTCCAGAACGACACCCTTCAGCGCAAAACGATTTCACTCCAGAACGACTCCTAATAGGCTAATACCGATACGGAGGGAGTATAAATTTTATAGGTTCTTGAAGTACCTGTAAATCAAAGCACGATAACCCTGGCTTGTAAGGTTCTTGTGATAAATGATCATACTCCCAGCATCATGATGAAAATCCAATTGATCTGTGCATAATTGCCAGGGTCCAATTGAACTGACCTAATATATGTGCATGATAAACCATGGTTAAAAGGTGGAAAGCTTTAGAATCGGTCCATCAAAAAGTATAAGGTGGTTATTTAGTGCGAGTATCATACTGGTTCGGCGTGAATCGCAGATCTGACATTATCACTGTTTAGCCATGCCGTTGCAACTACATCACTCTGAACATCAAGGAAACAAGACAGGGAGGGTACATAAGAAAATGGGACAAAATGAATCATGCTTCACTTGGAAGAAAAAACAATTACTCCTCTATGTTTCGATATGAAAATGCATGCATGCAATGGAAGGGAACCAGATAAAAATCCTAGAATCTTTTTAGCTGGAAGATGTGCCTGCTTTAGACAGTATAATCGGAGAAGATAAAGATATATATGAAATAAACAAAAGTGATCGAGTGGAACTGCACATAACAGTATCTGTGTATTACTGAATGGACAAACTATTTCTATAAAAAAGCTAGTTGTCAAATTTGTACGTGAAGAGGATGGAAGAACCAATGACTTCTGTAAAAAATATGAGGGAGTGCAAAAAAGTGAAGACAAAGAGTAATCTCTCTAGAATATTAAGGTTCTGACAGATAACTGGTAAAACAACGATAAATAATGTTACTGTGCTTGTGCTCACCATACACGGAACATCGCCGTCGTAAACTGCAGCTAGCTCCTGCCATGATGGAACATGCCCATCTCTTACAGGAGCTCTCAAAGGCCAGGCCCGTCCATGCATTCTTGTTCTTACTGGAAGGGGCTTGCTAGTTACACCAAGATCTTTGAAACTTTGAGGCAGTTTGTTACTTTGTGGGATCACTTCTTTGGTATTTGTGCCATGGTAGCATGGCTCAAGAATGTCATAAATATTTAATCCGTCAATTGCCTACATAAAAACATAATATATAATACAAGAATAGTATTTATTTTCTTTACTAGATAGTGTCACTGGTTTACCGTATTGACTTTTGACAGTGCTTCGTCGCATTTTGCACTGCTAGAATTCCAGTAACTTCCTTGACATGCAGTGTTGGCTTCCTACATTTTGTTTTTGCATAGAATTTGTGGTAAATCGAAAGGAAATATGTATGTTTCAAAGGACACACAAAGTTTTAGAAGTATTTTGTATATTCAAAGGATATGAAGTAAGTGTTCCAATACCATCAACAAAACATTCATGGTGTAATTACAGATAATTTCAGTGTGAGGATATCAGTCGGGGTACAGTTATACTGATGTACCTTGTATATACTCTCTGAAATTAGAGACATTCCATGTGCAAATGGCACAAGAGCGTTACCATCAAAGAAGGTGTCGCATACACCATTGCCAACCATGTAGCCCTAACATGAGAGTACAGAACAAACTTTAAGCATTATTACACACACACACACATGTTTGCTGTTCTCGTCGCAGCATTATAATTGAAATTACTAACCTTAAAGTTTATAGCTGGCTTATCTCCTTTGTGGATTCCTGTAAAATAATCCATCAGCAACAATATAATATAAAAAAACTAGAAGTTTAAGGATAATTACTATCCCAAAGCCAAAACCTTTGACAACTTCATGTGAAAGGGTAGGGACATAAACTCCAGCATACGACTCTCCAGCTATATAAAATGGATTTGTTAAGAACTCAGGGTAGAGCTGGAACCACTGGTTAAGAGTAACGGGAGGGAACTGATCAGCTTTTTGTTCTACAAAATGATTATAAATGATAAATTTACTAATGCACCAACACGAAAGAACATATATATTTACCTTGAGAAGAAAAGTATGTGAATCAGCAGCAGTCTTAAGATCACCAGTTTCATAATCTGAAACATTCTTGGAGTAAGACAGCCCTACACCAGCAGGGAGTCCAAGTATATTACACTAGACACCTACAATGCAGGGGAAATATCACTAGTCTGTCTCAGCTTGAACACCAGATAATTTATCCTTAGGATCAACAGAAATGTCCAACCTTAGACCAGCTATAAGGGTTGAGGTGAAGCTTTGGCAAGCTTCCAGCTGACCCTCCTGCCTCAAAGTTGAATGGCCCTGAATCCAAAAAAAAAACACACATTATTAATTGAGATGAAAGATGTTAGAGCGTATTAGCGCCATTACTCCATTAGGCATCTCCAATTTGGGTTAGTTCCTTTACTTGATAGGCATCGTCCATCCTACGCTGCGCAACAGTACCCCCCCCCCCCCCCACGCACCCCATTGATAGCCTCGTAGCATCACGACCCCAGATTTGACCTTTATTCAAATATCTCATTAATTTACTGCCGGATTTTAAACCGACAAAACCAAACCGGCAGTGATAGGGGTACATATCACTGCCAATTCTTATAAACCGACAATAATGTGGTTTCCAAAAACATATAAAAAATGTGCTAAAACCCCTAACCACTACACTTATAAGATGCTTGTGTTCATTTAGGATATTCGTCCTAACTATTTACATTCGGATTTAAAAAATGAGTATTTGGAACCCTAAATGGATTTAAATAAAAAAGTTATCAACTACAAATTTTTATAACCTTCCGAGATCTACAACTTTGATTTTGCTCATTTCTCCATCCAAAATCGTTTGAAATTTTTGAATTTCATATGTGAAAAATTCTGCCATAATTTTCCGTAGATAGACGATTTCAAATAAAAACATTGTCTTGTACAAATTTGCATAGCCTTCTGAGATCTACAACTTTTGTTTTGGGCTTTTCTCCATCCAAGATCATTTGAAAATTTTAATTTTTAAATTTTAGAAATCAAACGTACTTTTCATCAGATATATGATTTCTAATGAAATATTATCAACTACAAAGTTACATAACTTTTTGAGATCTACAACTTTTGTCTTGGTCGCTTCTTCATCCGAAATTCTTAGATATCACTACACAATCACTTATGACTATGAAACATATGGCTTTAGTTGGTGTTAACTTCTATGAAATCATATGAATTAAATAGAACGACATCATAACAACTTCAAATAAAAAAGTTTTGAACTTCAAAGTCAAAGTTGCATAAACTTTTGATATCTACACCTTTTGTTTTAGTCGCTTCTCCATCCAAGATCCTTAACTACCACTCCACACTCACTTATAACAATGGATCATATGGACTCATTTAATATTAACTCTATTAAATATTATGATGTATATTTGGACTTCGAAAATATCTCCAATTGAAAAAAAAAATTAACTAAAAAGTTATAGATCTAGTCAAATGTTATAATTTTGATATAAAGTTCATCTTCATCAGACATCATACAAGAAAGTTATGATTTTTTTACTACATATCACTACCGGTTCAAGACTCGAGTGTGATAGTATCAGTGTCGGTTTTAGCCAAAAACTGATAGTGATGACCCAATATCATTGTCGGTTCTAGATTCGAACCAGTAGTGATATGAACCGACAGTGAAGAGCCGAATATCAGTGTCGGTTGGTCATCACCGCCGATTTTAGCCAAACCCGACAATGATGTGTCTTTAGTGAATGTTAGATCTGTAGTAGTGCATAGCCCCCAATACACCCACCCACGATCACCCATGTTAATCTCTGCCATGGATGACAGGTCCACTATACCTAGGCCTCTCACCACCAAACGCGTTGAACGGTCACCCTTGCATTGAGAGTCTTTTCTAGATCGAGTAATCAGAGTTTTGTCTCTCACTAGTAATTGATCACGGGATCCATATTGTTTTCCCGATCTAACATCATTTTAATTCCCATGCAGGCCTTGTCTTTGTGTGCCTCTACATTGACATCGGCCTCAACTCATTGGACACCTCTAGCACCTCGTTCAATGCTAGCTCATCATTGTCTCCATTGTGATCCAGTACTACACGTCTACACGCCTCATCTCTCCAAATGCTACTGTATGTTATTGCCATTCCGCATCATCGCCACTCATAATATTCTTTGCAATTGCATCTTAATTGACACAAACTATACTCCCTTCATCCTGAAATATAGTGCATTCTAGCCATTCTCAGAAAAAATAAGAGAGTACAATAGACGAATTGGTCCTCACTTACCTTACTAATCTATGAAATCTGATCAATTCCCCATAATTAAAGGATAAACTCTCAGTCCCCTTGTACAAAATATGGCAAGTACATGATTTACTTTCCATATACAAAGTAACTTAATTTCCATATACAAAGTAACCGCACATTTTTTAAGGCCCTGTTTAGTTCCTCGTAGAATCTAAAATATTTTGGGTTTTGCCTCTTCATTTTGCAAAATAGAACTAAACATCACCCAAAATATTTGGCAACAAGTGGTTCATTCACTATTTTGGATTTTGGATTCAAGAGGCCAAAATAAGGGAATCCTTGCATTGGTTTGTGTGTCATCCTTACAATCCCCTCATTGAAATCCAAAATAAACCAATTTTTGTTGGAACTAAACACCCAACCAAAATATTTTGCATTCTGGATTTTGGAATCCAAAATAGTTGGGATTTTGGATTTTAGATTTTGGTTGGAACTAAACAGTGCCTTAAGTAATTAAACATATCTTCTTGTTTTCTAGCTGCACTACATTTTAGGAAAAAAAATCAAATGCTACAATGCAGTATATTTCAGGGGCGGTTGTGTATGTGGCTATGGCATCCTGCACACCACGTGCAAAGTGTTCGGTAGAATCTTCGTGTTCTTTACACTGACCTTCACATTCATGCCATGCAAATCGTCACCAGGCCTTGCAATAGATCACGACCTACCTCCTCACTTTGTTCAGTACAATATTAGCTAGCTAGCTTCTCCATCTCTTCGTCGCCTATTTCATCTACTCCAACAACTGTGGTCTGCATTGCTATCTTCTACCCTACCTTTTTTTTCACTATACTCATCCTAGAGGCTTTATATGCTAGTACTTTAGAGGGACTTTTACATATATGTCATTAAAAAAGTTAGTAATTGCACATAAGCCATTAAAAAAGATGAGTTTTCACAGTTGTCATTGCTCTTAACTATTTTGTCCTTCACGCCACTACCGTCAGATTTGTCTCTAACAATGTTAAACGTTGGTTGTGAAAAGTCAAAAATACCCTTACGTCTAAATATGCTACTAATTAGTTTTTAGCATCTTAATGACTTCAAATGAAAAAACTCAAAACTAGAAAGTTGTAGATCTCGCTGAGATCTATAATTTTTAGATGTTGATGCATGATTGAGAACCTCCCTCTAGTATGTCCAGTATTGGCAACACCAATTGGTGCTTTTATGAGTTTATCCGTAACACAATCGTAACCATGGCAAACCACCTAATGAATACCTCGTCCATGGTGACATCCACTGCGTCGTTGGCATCAACTCTCCTTCAACGACCACCTCAATGCATCGCATTCATTCATGGCGACATCTCATGTGAGCCACCATCCCCATGGAAACACTTTGGGATTTTAGGCTTCTTGTGTGGCTAACTCATCTTTGGAAACTTTGACATCTCTATTGACCACAACTATCATATATAAATGACATCTTCAACAACATCAACATACACACAAAGGCTTATCATGGTATTGTCCGGCTTGAGTAACCTTTTAGCTTCACTGCATCCAACATCCACGATGTGTGGACCATTATGATTCCAAGAGGTGATAACTCGATCTTCGAGCTACAACCTCAAGCTTGTCTGTGGCATCCTCAATATGAAAGTTGTGAAATGTTAGAACAAATTTTTAGGCTAAGGCTCACACTTATTGCTTGATCCAAGGGCATGTATAGGACTTAGTATGAGAGATAGAGTTGTGTGCTCTTATAATATTTGCATGTTGGAGCCTTAGTGATTTGTGTGGAGCAATAGTGATGTCAGTGTTATGACCCGGGGGGTCAAGACCACCGGCTAGTAAATTTGTATATTGCGTGCTCCCTCTCCCAGACGTGATGCAAGAAGAACACAAGATTTATCCTGGTTCGGGCACAGAAGGCCCTACGTCCAGTGGGGGAGGATGGATTGTATTATCTCGCACCGAAGTGCTCGTACAGGGGGGTACAAGCAGGTTTACATGGAGGTGCTCAAGATGAGCTGAGGCCTAGGACTAGCAGGGCTACCCTAGGTGGTCGGTTGATTGCTTGAGAGGTCGATCAAGCAATCGGGTGAGTGGTGTATGCGGGTCAGAGCTTAAACGAATGTGTGTTCGTATTGTCGATACGAATGCGCCTTCGTTTTCGCCCTCCTTGTTCTTCTATCCCGGCGTCCCCTTTTATAGATCAAGGGGAGGTACGGGAGCACAGAGTCCTAAATTATAGCGGCATGGGAGGCGTGTCCGTGGCACCATGCTGGCGAAGGGACGTCGATCGCTGTAGCGGCGTGTCCTTCCCGTCCTTCCGGTGTTTCGGAGTATGGTGATGGCGGACTGGACGTTGCGGCACGTCACGGCGCAGCAGGGTTGACCTTCTGTAGACGGGTGCGAGTCCCACAGCTGAGGCGGGACGGAGCGGATAGGACGGGTCCCATGCCAGAGTGGTTGGAGACGATGGTCGAGTCCCCTGGTCGAGGGGGGGTCGAGGCCGGCGTGACCCTGTCGTATCCCTGCGACGTGGCTACAGCGGCAGCACAGTTGACGGAGGTCCAGGGCATGGGCGGTGAGTCGATGGATTTGACCGCGGTAGTGGGCGCCCATGGCGTTAGGCGGGGGCACGTAGGCGCATCGGATCCCCTTTAACCCATACCGGGAGCAGGTAAATCGGTCGAGCTTCCTTCTCAGGGGTCGTTCGTTTGACACCCTGTCCGTCATTCGAGGGGTCGAGGCGGAGGCGAAGGCGGAGGGGTCGTTTGTTCGACCCTTGTCCGTAAGTCAAGGCAGGGGCGGGGGGTCGTTCGTTCGACCCCTGTTCATCAGTCGGGGCAGAGGCGGGGGTCGTTCGTTCGACCCCAGTCCGTCTGTTTTTCCAGTAATGGGCTAGCCCACGACTGGTTGCTGTCGCCGGTGAGGGAGGCCTTTGCGTGATGGGCCTTTCTCCAATTACTTGAACGGCTGATCGGATCTTGTCTTAAAAATGGTTGCTATGTTGAGTGTTAGTTTATCGCAGGTTTAGGGTACCCCTTACCTTTGTACCCGACAGTAGCCCCCTAGCCTTTATGCGGATAAGGAAAATCCGCATAGAGGTTGTTGCTGATGATCTGCAGGGTTAGTACGAGGTCTGATTCTCTGCGGGGTGCGCGGTAGCCCCCGAGGCCCCAGAGGAGTGGTTAAGAATTCCTCTGGGGGCTTTGATGTATGTTCTATCGAGGGGAGTTAGGATTACCTGGAGTCCTAGCACCCTATCGAGTGGTCGATTATGTTTGCCAGGCTACGAGAGTTTCGCCTCCTTGGGAAAGGGGTGCTCGAGGGTGGCTGTCGAAACCCTTCCGAGGGCCAGCCTTCGCTCCCTCGAGGGTTAAACTGGAGTCATAGTGCCCTATTGAAGGGTCAACTCTGTCTGCCAGGCTATGAGTGTTTTCGACCCTCTTTCGTCGAGGGGTGCCGTGCGTAGTCTAGCCTTCGAGCCTCGTGTGGCTGGGCTTTCACTACCTCCTAGCGTCCTTCCCACGGATCCTTGCGCTCAGATTGTGGGGCGAAGAGCATCGTGCTATCCTCGCTAGGACGAGCCTCGACGTCCTCTGTGGGCCTTCATAAGGACGAGCCTCGAAGTCCTCTGCGAGTTGGTAACGGGTATAAATTCAACGGAAATCCAAGTGAGAACTCGTGCCCCCTTCGACGGGGGTCGATAGAATCCCTGAGGCGTTCTCATTTAAGCAATACCACATGGATTACCTAGGTGCCAGCTCTGTTCGATGAGAGTTGGTGGCCTGATGCCTCCCGTCGAAGGGATCCTTGGGTATTCCGTGGTTATGCCTTGGATATGTCCCGGGGGGCCTCGAGAGTTCGTTCTCGAGCTAGGGGCATGCGTCGGCCCCTCCTGTGTCATCCCTGACTCACGTACTCGAGGGTGGCTGTGAACCTCGTTCGTGGGGCCAGCCTTCACCCCCTCAAGATTTGGGGGTGGACCGGAGTCTGTAACCCTGGGTCCTCCCTGACCTCAGGTACTCGAGGGCGGCTGTTGAACCCTATGCAAGGGCCAGCCTTCGCTCCCTCGAGATTTTGACAGACGGGTCGACGTCCGTTGCTTACCTCTAAAGGTGACGTCCTATCCTGTGGAATACAAGGGGGTAGGTAGGTGGGTATACTAAATGCGGGGACATACCTATCTTTTTGTTGGGTCCGCTTTGTGGGGCTCGCTCCGGCCCCTCCCGGATCATTCCTGATTCGAGTACTCGAGGGTGGCTGTTCGAACCCCGTTCGAGGGCCAGCCTTCGTTCCCTCGAGATTCGGGGGTGGACCGGAGTCCATAACCCTGGGTCTTCTCTGACCTCAGGTACTCGAGGGTGGCTGTCGAACCCCGTTCGAGGGCCAGCCTTTGTTCCCTTGAGATTTGGGGGTAGACCGGAGTCCATAACCCTGGGTCTTCTCTGACCTCAAGTACTCGAGGGTGGCTGTCGAACCCCGTTCGAGGGCCAGCCTTCGTTCCCTCGAGATTTGGGGGTGGACCGGAGTCCATAACCCCGGGTCTTCTCTGACCTTAGGTACTCGAGGGTGGTGTCGAACCCCGTTCGAGGGCCAGCCTTCGTTCCCTCGAGATTTTCGTCGGACGGGTAGACGTCCGTTGCTTACCTCCGAAGATAATGCCCACTGTTGCACGTTGTCCGCCGTAGGCGCGTCTTTTTAGGAGATGTGCATTCGACTTCGGCCGTGGCAGGCATAGGGTGCAGCGAGGCATGCGGCGCGGAGCCCGATGACGCGACGGGTGCAGCTTATCTTACGGAATACGAAGAGGCGGTAGGTGAGCGCATTAAATGCGGAAACTTACTTGCCGTTTTGTCGGATCCGCCCGTTGGGCTCCCGGTTATAAATACTGGGGGTGGGGGTCTGGCTTCCGCATGTTTGCCATTGCCTTCCCTGTCTCCTTCCTCTCGCCGTTGCCTTCGTCGCCCACCGAGCCGGATCTCTACGTGCGCAAAAGAGGGAGAGGAGAGATCGGAAACATACCTTCCACCCTCACATCCGAGCGCATCCGCTTCCCTGCTCCTATGGCCACCTACAGCTTGCGCGGCCCTGACGCCTGGCTTCCATCGTCGGCGACCGTGGCGCGGTTGGGAGACTTGGTGGAGAGCGGCCTTCTCCGACCCATCACCTCCGTGGACCGGCCGGAGTGGATAGTGCCATCGCGGGAGGACGCTGAGCCCAGCCCGCCGGAGGGTTACGTGGTTAGCTTCGAAGCTTTCCACCGAGCGGGGCTGGGTTCCCCCCAACCGTCTTCTACGCGGGATCCTCCACTGCTACGGCGTGGAGCTCCAACACCTCTCCCCCAACGGCATTTGCCACGCGGCGGTATTCACTGCCATGTGCGAAGGTTATCTGGGGATGGAGCCACATTGGGAGTTGTGGCTCCATCTGTTCGAGGCGAGCTTGTTCCATGCCTCGGCTAGGAGTGGCAGCCGCAAGATGGTCAGGGCAGGCTGCTGCAGCATCTCCCTCAAGAGGGCGGACAGCTGGATCCCGGCGAAGCTCACGTCGAGCCACTCCGGATGGCATTCCAGGTGGTTCTACCTGAGGAACGACGACGGTATGTTTCCTGCCTACACCGGGAGGACGATCGACTTGAGGCCCGACCACTGGAGGTACGACGTCGAGCAGAAGAAGCAGAAGCGCCTCGACCACCTGCTCGGCGCGATCTCCCATCTGAAGAAGGTGGGACTTACGGCGGCCATCATGGCGTCGGCGTTCCACCAGCGGGGAGTCGTGCCGCTGATGGCTCGCCCGCGACGCCTCGACGAGATGCACCCGGGGGCGGACCTCACGGGGTGTCGCCTCGTGGAGGACGAGCTGCCCCTCGAGAGGGTGGTCCGCCGAGTACGCGCCTCGTTCGCCGGCGCGTTCGAGGTGGGGGGCGTCGCCGGCGTCCCCATGATGCCAGACCGGGGCCACGTCCAGCTGGTACGACTCCTTTTTCTCCGTCAATGTCTACTTGTCTGTCTTGTTCATCTCCTTTGCCTACGTCCTAACCGCCTTGCGTTCCTCAGGGGAACGTCGTCTTCCGGAAGTCGCTGCCACCGGTGGAGGAGCGGGGAGACTCCCAGGTGAGACGTCTTCAGGCCGAGCAGGACAAGAAGGCCAAGGACAAGGCCAAGAGGGACAAGGGCAAAAAGTCCCGAGAGAGGGAGGAGCGTGAACGACGCCGAGCCCGGTAGAGGCAGGCCAACCTCCCTGAGGAGGAGTCCCCCTCGGAGGAGGACGAGGATGAGGGGTCGAGCGGCGACGAGGTTGTTAAAGACAATGCCACGTCGTGATGGTGCCGGGTTAGGCCCTTCGCTTTTGACCTGACGGGTATCGTCCTTATGCAGGAGGAGGAGTCGGAGCAGGAGGCCGAGCCGCAGCGTGGGCTTGAGGAGGAAATAGCAGCACCCTAGCAGCAGAGGGCGACCGCCAGTAGCGGAGGAGGAGGAGGAGGGTCGACGTCAAGGTCGGACCCAACTGCTGGAACCGAGTCGCAGGGTGATCGTCCCACGGCTCCTCAAGGCGAGGTGTTGCGGCAGACGCGTAGCCGCTCGTCACGGTCTCCGTCGAGGGGTCGGTCGAGCACGCCTCCGGCGCCCACCCGGTTGAGCACTGGGAGAAGTGGCTCCCGGCGTGCCTTGCAGAAGCCCCCGAGTGGCTCGAGGTCCATTGGTCGGACCCCTGCGACTCCGCTGGGGTAAGTTGCTTCCCTGTCGATTCCGAGTATTTTTTTGTTGGTTATGACTTGTGCTTACCGTCGCGTATGGGCTTCTTTTTCAGGGCGAAGCGCTTGTCGGAGGACGCGTCTCTCACTCCGGCCAAGAGGCTAAAGGCGGGGGTCGTGGCCAAGATGGCCGTTGGGGCCAGCCCTGTTGCCCCGTCTCCCTCGGCCCTCGCCCCGGTTGAGGCATGGGTGGCGAAGGCGCGGGAGGCGATGGGGCGCGGGTAGGCACAATCTGCCGCTGAGCGGGCTCGAACGGAGGAGGAGGCAGGTAGATCCGTCGCATCGGCGGGGTCCGCCGGAGTGGCGGTCGAGGCTGCGTTCATCACCCCGTCGGAGGGGGGGCGCCCGCAGCCTCGGAAGGCGCGGAGCCGGCGTCGACAACGGTCGTGGCTGAGGGGGTCGAGCCACCAGCCGCCGTAGAGGTGGAGGTGGTCGACTTGACCTCCACCGGCGAGGGAGAGACGCCAGAGCGCCCGGCGCCGAGGCAGTGGCCGAGAGAACATCGCGTCGTGGGAGGCGCGTCAGCGGCGCGAGCACGAGGGGGCGCGGAAAGAGGAGGGAGCAGTCGTCGCCGCGCCGGTGGAGACCCTCGTCGAGGGGGCCTCGGGATTACCCGTGGCGGGGGCGGTGACGACGGCGAAGCTGGCGGGGACGGCGGTGGATGCCACCGATGAAGAGGTTGCTGAGATGGTGGTGGAGCTGGCGGGCCCGATGGAGATGGCGGCGGCGATGGCCCCTTCGTCGGAACCGGAGGGGGCCGTTGCGGCGCTGCAGGGAAGCGGCGCGATGGACGTGATAATGTCCGAGGCGTCAGCTCGGCCTCGTCTCGAGGTAGGACAATCGTTGTCTCGAGGTGATCCGTCCTCAAACTTAGTCGACCCGAAGTGAGCCTGCGGCATTGGGTGCTGATCGTTTGCTTTCTTCACCGCGCAGGGTTGTTCTCACGGCGGGGACCTCTTCCGCCTAGAGGCGATGGCTCGGAGGGGCCGGCGGCGGCCCTGCAAGATGACCCCGAGGCCAGGAGTGCCCAGCTTGAGGGGGCGGCTCCCTTCCCTACTCTGGCGGAGCGGGTGGTGCTCCACGGGGGTGACCTCGAGATGCGCCAGGGGATCATGCGGGAGTTCCAAGAGAGGATCGACAGCCGCAGCAGGTTCTGGGGGCAAGAGCCCCTCGAGCTGGCCGACCCCCGAGACCCAGGGCGCACCCTCTTCAAGCTCAACGATCAAGCCAAGCTCGGGGAGTGGGAGCACCTAGAGGAGTTCCGGGCGTGGCTTGCCCATGTGGTGCGCCTGTCGGCGGAGGTTGCTTCCGCAGATCTGCGCCGGGGGATGGAGGTAAGCCTCATTCTTCCTTTGATCTTGCTTGGGTTGCTTGGCTGCTCTTTTCTGATGACCTTCCTTTTCATCCTTGTCAGGTGTTGAGGGCGAGGTCGTACGATAAGTCCCAATTCATCCTCCGGGCGCAGGAGCAGCTTCCCACCCTCCACGCTTAGCTGGAGAAGGTGGAGGCCGAGGCCGCCCAGGCGAAAGTTGAGGTGGCGGTCGCGCTGGAGGAGGCCAAGGCCGCCCAGGAGGAGGCCTCCCGGGCGCGGTCGAGGGCCATGGCCGCCCACAAGGAGGTCGCCGAGGTCGGGCAGCAGCGGGACGCTGCCCTGGAGGCCCGGCGCAAGGCTGAGGAGGAGTCCACCCAGTTGAGGGAGGACCTGACTCTGGCGGCGGAATGTGTCCGGGAACTCCAAGGGGACGTTGACGCCGTCTCCCGCAAACGCGACGCGCTGGGTGTCGCAGAGGAGAAGGCCCGAGCCCAGATCGCCGCTCTGGGGGAGGTGGCGGCTAGCCAAAAGAGGGCCCTCGATGGTACTGGCAAGATCATCGAGGACCTCCGGGCTAAAAATGGCGACCAAGCTGCGGAGCTCATCGACGTCCGCCGTCAACTTCAGAGGGCTGAGCAGGGCTACGTCACCCTGGAGGCACATGCTAAAGGTGAGTTTTTTAGAAGTGTTATTGAGCTTGCCTAGTCTTGACCCTTCCCCTGCTTTTTGGTTTTGATCGAGTCCTGTGTTCGTTCTGGCAGAACTCGAAGGGGACAAGGCCCGAGCCCATGAGGATCTGACCAGCCTTTAGAGCCTCCTCGGGGCGGAGACGAGCCTGAACGAGAGGCTCAAGGGCGCCATCTCCTCCTTCTGCGATGGCGTGGGTGTCGAGCCGGAGCTGCCAGTTGTGGGAGACGTGCGTGGGGATTCCCTCCTGCGCCAGCTCTTCGCCGCGACGCGTGAAGTAACGGAGCAGGTCCGTGCCGCCCTTCACATAGGCGTGAAGCGGGAGCTCGCGGTGGTCTGCTCGGGCTACGTCTACGACCTTGACGTCGTCGCCAGCGCCTTCGTCGTCGACCCGAGGCTGACTGATGAAGAGAACATGGCGAGATGCCATGAGCTGATCAACGCCGCAGAGGTGCCCGACGGTGAGCTGGCGATGCTGTTCGAGGTCGAGGTGCTTCCCCCGCCGGACGACGACGGCGACGAGTAGTCGAGGCCTGTGAGCCAAATTTGGACAAGAAGGTCCATGTAATAGATTAGTTTTTGTGATAATACGATGTCGAGCCCCTGGGGGCTTCTTATCTTTAATGCATTTTATTCGAGATACATCTGGGTGTTTTTATCTCTCGAGCTGTCTCTATTTCTCTTTGCCTGAGTCGTTGCTTGTGGACTAAGTATTCGACACACGTTCGTATCCCTGGAGGGGGGGAGCGAGTGGGGGTACCATAGCCCTGAGGCGTAGGAGAGTCCCCGGCTCAGCGGCCCTCGACCCTTAGGGAGTTCGAGGCATTTTCTACTTAGCCGCGAAGCATGCTCGGGGCAAAGGTGGAAAGAGAGGTGCTGAGTTTCGAAAAAACGTTCGAGTTTTTAGAGGACTTAGGAGGGGGGTCCCCCCTGTCAGCCCCCGAGGGAGGCTTGACTTTGCCGGAGCAGAGTCGAGGCTACCTTAGAGTTATGAACGAATGTGAAATGTATCTCGAGAACATTTTATTCATCCATAATGCGATAAATGTACATAATGCGGAAAATGTACGAGGCCTCGAGGACTTAGGGGTAGAAGAGACATAGTTGTTCGATGTTCTATGCATTGGTGAGGATCTCGCCCTTGTCGTTCTTTAGCTTGTAAGTCCCTGGCTTTAGCACCTCTGCCACGATGAAGGGTCCTTCCCAAGGTGGCGTTAGCTTGTGACGTCCCTTATTGCTTTGTCGGCGGCGCAATACGAGTCACCGACGTCGAGGTCCCTTTTGCGTATGTGCTTGTCGTGGTAGCGCCGCAGTGTCTGCTGGTACTTTGCTGATTTGAAGAGGGCCACGTCCCGGGCTTCCTCGAGCTGGTCGAGGGAGTCCTCTCAGGCTGCTGCATTGGCTTGCTCGCTGTAGGCCTTTAGTCGAGGGGACCCATACTCAAGGTCAGTGGGGAGGACGGCCTCGGATCCATAGACCAAGAAGGACGGGGAGAACCCTGTGGCTTGACTTGGCATCATTCTGAGGCCCCATAGGACAGAGGGCAGCTCATTGAGCCATCTCTTGCCATGTTTGTTTAGCCGGTCGAAGATCCTTGGCTTGAGGCCCTGTAAAACCATACCGTTGGCGCGCTCGACCTGGCCGTTAGTTCGAGGGTGGGCGACTGCAGACCAGTTTACCCTGATGTGGTGGTGGTCACAGAAGTCCAGGAACTTTTGGCCGGTGAACTGCGTGCCATTATCGGTGATGATGACGTTGGGGACCCCGAAGCGGTGGATGATGTCAGTGAAGAACAACACAGCTTGTCGAGATTGAATGTTGGCGATGGGTCGGGCCTCGATCCATTTCGAGAACTTGTCTACGGCCACGAGGAGGTGGGTGTGGCCACCTTTTGTTTTTTTCAGGGGGCCGACCATGTCGAGCCCCCATACTGCGAATGGCCAAGTTATGGGTATCATCTGGAGAGCTTGGGCGGGTAGGTGGGTCTGCCTGGCATAGAATTGACATCCCTTGCAAGATCGAACCAGTTTGGTAGCATCGGCGACGGCCGTCAGCCAGTAGAAGCCTTGTCGAAAGGCGCTTCCTACCAGCGTTCTTGGCGCTGCGTGGTGGCCGCAAGCCCCGAGTGTAGGTCCTTCAGTAGTGCCCTCCCCTCCTCGAGGGTGAGGCAACGTTGAAGTACACCGGAAGGGCTGCGTCGATACAGCTCGCGGCCATCCCATACAAGACGTAGGTTCTGGCACGCCGGGCTATGCGTCGGGCTTCGGTGCGGTCTTCTGGGAGCTCGCCCCGTATTAGATACTCGAGGTAGGGTGAGAGCCAGTCCGTCGAGGGGTTTGGTGTTGAGGCCGTTTCGTTGATCTCCATGACTTCTTCCCCGTTCGATGGGGGATCGATCGGGGAGGTGGGTCGGCCCCTTGCTCGAGGGCAGGAGCCCCTGAGCCTAGGTCGACGGACGGCTTATGGAGGTCCCTCGAAAAGATGTTGGGAGGGACTGTACCTCGAGTGGACGTGATTTTGGCCAGCTCGTCAGCAGCTTCGTTGTACCGGCGGGCGATGTGGTTGAGCTCGAGGCCGTAAAATTTGTCCCGAGCCCTCGGACCTCCTTGCAGTAGGTTTCCATCTTGGGGTCGTGGCAGCTCGAATCTTTCATCACTTGGTTGATTACCAACTGCGAGTCCCCCCGAACGTTGAGGCGTCGGACCCCGAGCTCGATGGCGATGCGCAGACCGTTGACGAGGGCCTCGTACTCGACTATGTTTTTGGAGGCGGGGAAGTGGAGGCGGATGACGTAGCGCATGTGGACCCCTGAGGGTGATATGAACAGCAATCTGGCGCCTGCCCCGTCTTCATCAATGATCCGTCAAAGTACATGGTCCAGAGCTCGGTCTGAACTTGCGTCGGGGGTAGTTGGGTGTCGGTCCATTCTGCAATGAAATCTGCCAATACCTGAGACTTGATGGCCTTCCGAGGGGCGGTTGAGAGGGCTTCCCCCATGAGCTCGACCGACCACTTGGCGATTCTTCCAGACGCCTCCCGGTTCTGGATTATCTCCCCGAGGGGGAAAGATGAGACCACAATAACCTGGTGGCCCAGGAAATAGTGCTGGAGCTTGCGCCGGGTGAGGACAATGGCATACAAGAACTTCTGGATGTGGGGGTATCTAGTCTTAGTCTCGGAGAGTACCTCGCTCACGAAGTAGACAGGCCTCTGAACCGGCAGGGCATGTCCTTCTTCCGCCCTCTCGACTGCTATGGCAGCGCTGACTACCTGGGTAGTTGCTGCGACATAGAGCAAGAGGGGCTCGGCTAGGCTTGGGGGCACCAAGATAGGTGGCGAGGTGAGCAAGGCTTTGAGCTTGGAGAGCGACTCCTCAGCCTCGACGGTCCATGTGAAGTGTTCTGTTTTCCTAAGGAGGCGATAAAGGGGAGGGCTTTTTCCCCGAGCCGTGAGATGAACCGGCTGAGGGCGGCGAGGCACCCTGTGACCCTTTGTACGACCTTAAGATCCTTGATCAGGCCCATCCTGGTGATTGCAGTTACCTTCTCAGGGTTGGCCTCGATCCCGCGTTGGGAAACTATGTTACCCTAGGAGCATGCCTCGAGGAACCCCGAAGACACACTTCTCTGGGTTAAGCTTTATGTGTTTTTTCCCTGAGGCACCCAAACGCGATCTCAAGGTCGCCGACCAGGCTCCCAACTGTTTTGGATTTGACCACGATGTCATCGACGTAGGCCTCGATGGTCGGCCCTATGTGTTTCCCAAAGACACGGAGCATGCATCGCTGATATGTGGCCCCGGCGTTTCGCAAACCGAAGGGCATAGTGAGGTAGCAAAACATGCTAAAGGGGGTGATGAAGGAAGTCGCGAGCTGATCGGACTCCTTCATCTTTATTTGGTGATAGCCAGAATACGCATCAAGGAAGCAGAGAGTTTCACATCCCACAGTGGAATCTATTATTTGATCGATACGTGGTAGTGGAAAAGGACCTTGGGACATGCTTTATTTAAACTAGTGTAGTCTACGCACATCCTATCCTTTCCATTCTTTTTCTTGACAAGTACGGGATTTGCTAACCACTCGGGATGATGTACCTCCTTGATGAATCCGGCCTTCAAAAGCTTGTCGACCTCCTCCCCGATGATTCTGCGCTTCTCCTCGTCGAAGCGGCGCAGCCGTTGCTTCACCGGTTTGGATCCGGCCCGGTGTCCAAGGAGTGCTCGGCGACATCCCTCCGAGGGACCCCACGCAAATACGTCAACGTTCGCGCAGGAGAAAGTCGACGAGCACGGTTTCCTATTTGGGCTCGAGGGTAGCGCTGATCATCAGCGCCTTCCCATCCGCGTGGCCGAGGTCGAGCGGGATGGTCTTGGTGTCCTCCGCAGGCTTGAAGTGGCCGGCGTGTCGCTTGGGGTCGGGGTCTCCTTGGAGAAGTCGTTGAGGGCCGCGAGGATGGCTGACTCCTCGACGCCTCGGCGTTTTCCACGCACTCGACGTCGCAGTCGTAAGCGTGCTCTTAGGAGGTGTCGACGGTGATGCCTCCCTTGGGCCCCGGCATCTTTAACTTGAGTTAGGTGTAGTTCGGGACCGCCATGAACTTGGCATATCCCGGTCGACCGATGATGCGTGGTAGGTACCGTGGAATGCGACCACCTCGAAGGTCAGATCTTCCTTCCGGAAGTTTGAGGGATACCGAAGCAGACGGGTAGCTTTTCATGGCCGATCGGGAGTGCCTTCTTCCCTAGAACGATCCCGTGGAATCCCCCCGCGCTGGGCAGGAGCATGGTCCTTGGGATCCCCAGGAGGTCGAGGGTCTCGGCGTAGATGACGTTGAGGCTGCTTCCCCCCATCCATGAGTACCTTGGAAAGGCGGGTGTTGAGTATGATTGGGTCGACGACGAGTGGTAGACCCCTGCGTTGGCGACGTGCTCGGGATGGTCATCCTGATCGAAGGTGATCGGCACGTGTGACCAGTCGAGGTATCGAGGACCTTGAGCTCGAACGGAGAAGACCTCTCGACGCTCACTCTTGCGCTGACGCGTGCTGAGTCGGGTCGAGGGTCCCCGAAGATCATGAAACAGTCGAGGATCTCGGTGAAGCCCCCGTTCTTGCCATCGCCCTCATCCTGTGGGTCCTCCTTGTCGTCTTTCTTGAGGCCGAGGGAGCAGAAGTGCTTCTTGAGCATGCGACAGTCCTCGAGGTTGTGGTTGGCCGGTCACTTGTGATAGGGGTAGGGCTCTTTCAGCATTTTGTCGAAGACGCCCCCCTCGAGAGGGGGACCTCGAGGCTTCTTCTTGTCTGTCACTGCGATAAGATCGTAGGGTTCGACGTCGCGTCGACCCGGTGGGTTCTTCTTCTTCTTGTTGTTGTTATTGTTCTTCTTGGGCCCATCATTCAAACCCCCGGGCTCGTCCGCCTTGGCCTTCCCCTTGCTCGGGGATGCATAGAAGAACACGCCGACGGCTTCCTCGCCGGCTGCATAGTTGGCTACGATGTCCATAAGCTCGTTGGCGTCTTGGGGTGTTCCGCCCCAGTTCCCGCACCAGCTCCTTGCAGGTCATCCTGGCGACGAACGCCGTGATGACGTCGTGGTCAGAGATGTGGGTGAGCTCAGTACGTTGCTTGGAGAACCGTCAGTGAAGTCGCGGAGGGTTTCTCCTAGCTTCTGGTTGCAGCTGCGGAGGTCCCAGGAGTTTCCTGGCCGAACGTAGGTGCCCTTGAAGTTCCCTTCGAAGATCCTGACCAGGTTGGGCAGCCATGGATCAAGTCCGGGGGGAGCTCCTCGAGCCACCTTCGAGCGGTGTCTGAGAGGAAGAGCGGGAGTTGCCGAATGATGACGTGGTCGTGTCGGCTCCTCCTAGCTGACATGTCAGCCTGAAATCAGCAAGCCAGAGCTCCAGCTTGGTTTCGCCGTTGTACTTGACCAAGCTGGTGGGTGGACGGAAACAAACAGGCAAGGCGGTTTGCCGGATTGCCTTGCTGAAGACTCGTGGCCCTCGTGGTTCTGGGGATCGACGTTGATCCTCGTCGTTGTCGTAGTGCCCACCTCGATGAGCACTATAACCTCGAGCCTCAGGTCATCGTGTCGGCGTCGTTTGTTGTCGTTGATGTCGTACCGCACGTCTCTCAGTTGTTGGTCGTCGAGGATGCGGTCTCGAACTGGTTGCCGCTCTGCTCCGCCTTGGGGCGCCTTATCTTGGTGGACAGATACCTCTTGATCTTGTCGAGGGGGTACGTCCTGTCGCTCGGAAGCAGCTCCTCTGCGCCTCGAGGCCGAGCTCTCCGCCTGCTGAACGGCCGCGGTTTGGAGAAGCCCTGGATTTCATTCCTGATGCGTCGCGCCTGGGGCGTCGATGGTGTCGGCATGTCGCGAAGCAACATTGCGGCCGCCACGACATTTTGGCTGGCACGGTTGTAGACATGGTGCTCGTTTGCCCCGTCCTCGACGATCTGTCGATGGACTTTCGGGCCCTCGCGGGCTCCTCCACCGCCCGTGATTGGCTCGAGGGCGTGCTCGAGCTGCTAGAGTCGCAGACGCTCCTCCTCGAGCTTGGCGAGCAGCTCTCGGACTTGCGCGATCTGAGCGTCCTATGGTGGATCGGCTTCGACTGGAACCGGGGGGGGTGACGTCTCGCGCCGGGGTAGCGTTGCCCCCTCCCCCTTCATCCGTGGTCGGGCGTCATTGATGTCGTCCTGGGATGACCAATCGCGAGGTGGGCACTCCCCCGGGGGGGATCGTAACCCTCGTCGGGGGTCCGAGTGGGGTAGCCGTGGTAGAAGTTGGGGAAAGATCCCCCAGATTCCCCCTCCTCCATTTCCCTACCGTCCCCCAGGTTGACACCCTAAGGGGGGGGGCTCATCGCGATCGGGGGCTCGTCGGTGGAGGAGGGGGTGACGAGGTTGATCGTAAACGAGAGGTTCCCCGGGAGCCCTAACGGCCGGGATCTGCGGCCTAAAAAGAAAAAACAAGCTGGCGTGTTGTAGAGCCCATGTGGAAAACAGGTCCTGCGGGGGTGCGGCCCAGTTGTCAGGAAGCATAGGAAACCCCTGAGATGACGGTTTTGGCAGAGCCCAAAATTAGGGTCAGCGGGGGGGGGGGGTACCCCCCCCGACCCCCAAGCATGGGGCAAACGGCTCCCGAAGGAGGGAAAATTTTCACCAGGGAACGGGGGGGCGGCATCCCGGGGTTTTCGGGGATCCCCGCGGTGAAAGGTGCGGCAGCGTCGTTCGCGCCCCCTTGGTCGAGGCAAAAGGCGCAATGGGGGACCGTCGTCTGGTCCCCCCTTGGCCCCCGGAGTACCGGAGCTTGTATCCTGCCCCTAAACTGAGGTTTGAAACCCTTCATGGCTGTGGCCCGTGGAATAACTCTAGACTCCCGAACCAACGGTGGGGGGCGAATGGGGTAAGGGATCGTGGAATCCCTCTGGGAGAGTTTCGAGTTGATGAAAGCAAAAACCCCTATGGGCCCCCAACGCGGGGTTATGACACGGGGGAAGACCCCCGGTAGAAATTTGTATATTTTCATGTCCCTCTCCCAGACGTTGCAAGAAGAAAAACAAAATTTTTTCCCGGTTCGGCACAGAAGGCCCCAGCCCGCGGGGGAGGAGGATTTATTATTCGCACGAGGTCTCGACAGGGGGGGTGTACAAGCGGTTTACACGGGGGTGCTCAAAAAGAGGACCCGGAACCCGGGGTACCCTGGGGGTCGGGATTGCTTGAGAGGTCGATCAAGCAATCGGGTGAGGGTGTAAGGGGTC